>APFE030069589.1:20102-45951 GCA_000404065.3 Pinus taeda | reverse complement strand
TTTCATCAACCATGGCCTCTTTCCAAAGTTTTCCATCCTCTGAATCTACTGCTTCCTTCATAGTTCTGGGATCATCGTCAATAATAGATAAAGAAAAATTTGAACAGAAAGCAGATGGACTATACCTTTCAGGCTGCCTTCTTTCTCGAAATGATCTTCTCACAACTAGAGTTTGTGGCTCTTCATCTTTTGATTCCTCCTCTTCTATAGAGTTTGATTCTTCCTCCTTTAGCTCAAACTCTATCTTCTTAGGTTCCTTTTGTTGGACTTCATGTTTAATAACATATTTCACCTCTCTAAACACCACATATTGACTGTAGACAACCTTCTGTGTGACTAGGTTCCAAAGCTTATGACCCTTTAAACCATCATTATACCCAATAAAGATGCACTTTTCAGATTTACTATCCAACTTGGTTCTTTTCTCCTTTGGAACATGTATATATGCATCACATCCAAATACCCTCAGATGTGAAAGAGAGGGTTTCTTACCAGTGCATACCTCTTGTGGAGTCTTATCCTCCAATGCTGATGAAAGTTATCTGTTGACCAGATAACATGTTGCCTTTACCGCCTCTGCCCAAAATTCTTGTCCTAACCCGGCACCATTGAGCATGCTTCTTGCCATTTCCATCAACGTTTTGTTCATTCTTTCAGCAACTCAATTTTGCTCAGGTGTGTATGGAGTAGTCTTTTGTCGTGTTATACCACACTTCTTACAGAATTTTTTAAATTCTTTACTACAAAACTCTCCACTGTTATCTGTCTTCAACACCTTTATCTTCTTCTCTGTTTGATTTTCCACCAGTCTTAAATTCTTTAAACCTTTCAAAGACTTTAGATTTCTTCTCAAGGAAATATATCCATGTATTCCTTGAGAAATCATTTATAAATGATACATAGTACACAGATTTACCTAGTGATGAAACCTTCACAGGTCCAAACACATTATTGTGCACAAGTTATAATATTTGTTTCGCCCTCTTACCACCAAAGGGGAAACTCACCCAATTCTGCTTCCCATATGCACAATTTTCACAGAAATCAAAATTCAAAAAGCTATTATCCATACCTTCTACCATACATTTACCATGAAGTATCCTAAGGCCCTTCTCTCCAATATGTCCAAGCATTTGATGCCACAACATGGTTTTTTCTTCAGAGACTACTAGATTTTCTGCTCCACTTTCAGGAACCGCAGAATTGTTGCACCCATCAATACTAGTGCTCCCCGAACCATTTTACAAGTATCTTTCTCGAACATTATTTTTACACCTGCATCATCCAGCTTGCTTCCAGAAATCAGATTTCTGGCCAATACAGGAATATGCAGAACACCCGGAAGTGTTCTAACCCTTCCACCTTGCAACTTCAACTTGACTTTTTCACGACCAACGATTCTAACATAATTGTCATCCCCCAAGAAAACATCACCACCATCATATTTCTCATACTCACAGAACCGCTCTTTATGGGTAGTGAAGTGAAAGGATGCCCCTGAATCAATCAACCATGCCTCATGATCTACATGTGTACTTGAAGAAGCCAAGTACACATCCCCACCTTCATCTTAAGTGGTTTTCGCCTCTGCAAAGAGAGCGTCATCAGATCCCTGTCCTTTGTCAAGAGCTTTAGATTTACAGTCCTTTTTGTAGTGTCCTTCCTTTCTACATTTCCAGCGAACCACCTTTACATATTTTCCTGAAAATTTAGATCTCCCTCTAGATTTAGATCTCCCACTCGATGACTTATTTTTGTTTCTGTTCTGGGGCAGTCCTCGTACAGACAAGGCATTACCATTATGGCTCTCCATATTTTTCCATCTCATCTCCTTCGTCAGCAAAGATGAGACTATTTCATCAAACTGGAAGGCAGCTGCATTGCTACATATTGCAATAACCAGACTATCCCACAAATTTGGTAGAGAGCACAACAAACTAATGCAGTTATCTTCATCTGAAATTTTACTATCAACGGATAATAACTGACTTACCACAATATTAAATGCGTTCAGATGTTCTATCACCAAGTCTCTATCTTTCATCCTCAGGTTATACAGTTTTTTCCGTAGGAACAATTTATTCACCAGACTTAGATTGGTACAAAATCCCTAACTTGTCCCACAAAGTCTTCGTTGTAGCTTCGCCTGATACATTCAACAATACTGAATCTGAGACACAATCGCATTGTGCTCTTTGCCTTTTGATCCAACTTCTTCTGTTCTTCATCGGACACTCACGTTGGTTTAGTACCTGGATCTACCGCGATCCATTGATTTTTATCCACCAACAGATCCTCCATCTTGAGTTTCCATAACTCAAAACTCTGACCATTAAATTTCTCAATCTCTATCTTTCCACTGCTTGCCATCTTCTTTCACCACCAGAATTGATTCCACAGATCTCCCACTAAACAGAGCCTACCACAGGCCCAAGCAAAATCCCTCGGCAACAAAGACCTCCTCTTGAAGCCAAAACAACTCCGATACCAAATATAGGTTTTAACCCCATACAGAAATTACCTGAATATGAATTCTAAAACACCGAAAATAAACAATGCAAGAGCATAATACATAAAACACATACATAGAGATTTTCCACTGGATCCCAAAACCAGGACTACCAGCTTGATGTTTCTTATATTCCTTTCAATGTTACAATACATATTTATGCATGTCAAAGCATTCAATACCATGGACCGAAAACCATCACGTCCAAAACCATGAGCGAAAACCATGCACAAAACCATAGATAAGTCTGCCCAACCTAATATCAAGTCCAAAAAAAATTCCTCGATGCGCTACCCCGGACCCCGTAGAGGGGGGCTTCCCACCCTCCTCTAACCCCCGGTTAACTACGTAGGCTAGTCGTGGAAAGAATATAACACAACCCAACACTCGGTTCCGAGCACCATATGTTATAGGCATTGATCTAGTACCTTCCCCCCACCTCTTTGAAACTCCCTTAAGGTAGACCATCCTCCCTATCAAAAGCTAAACAGCATGCAAGAATGGAGATTGCCACGAGGAAACAACTTACTCTTGACAGGTTCCTTAAAGCACAGAATCTCGTGGAGTCATCTCCTCCATGAAAGTCCTCTCTTTCAACTGCAGAGAGATTGCTAGTCCCGAGAAAAAACTAGCACTGCGAAGGCTCCTCCAAACTGAGCCGGCCGATATAGTCTTCCTACAAGAAACCCTGGGTGTTGCCCATGCCATTTCCCCTCTCCTGGAATCCATGTTTCTCGGATGGCATTTTCAAGCCATAGATGTAAATGGCCGCTCTGGTGGCATTGCCCTAGGATATAATCCACGCTCAATAAAATTGATCAACACCTACGATGGCATTGGATTTATAGGGGCGGATATCTTCTCTACTAAATTGGGAACTGATAGCACACTGATAAATATCTACGAGCCCTGCCACCATCAGAACGACTTCTAGGAGCATCTTCTAACATCCAAATATCCTACAACTAGATAATATCATTCTGGGTGGAGACCTTAATTTCTCTCTTGGTTTATCTGAGTCATGGGAGCACCATGCCCAAGTCAATCCTCTATCAGCGTTCTTTGAACACCTCCTAGAAACCCACAATTTCATCGACATCCCCTTTGCAAAGTTAGTGCCGACTTGGAGGAACAGAAGATGTGGGGAGAATAGTCTTACCAGAAAGCTAAGTCGCTTCCTCATCAAAAAGTGATTCCTGAAGAGAGGATATACATACCGCCAGTGGGTTGGCTCGGGAGGATTATCAAACCACTTGCCGATATACCTTGATATTCGAGGAGACATAAGTAAACCACGAGCCCCCTTCAAATTCAACTCCACCTGGTTGAAGGATAATTCCTATATCTGCCTTGCCACAGACTTTTGGAAGGCCCACCCTCTTGCTGACGGAAGGAAGGAACATCACTAATGGTTTCATCGACAACCTAAAAGAACTAAAAAAGCTATCAAAGATTTGGGCTCATAACAAGAGGATACAAGAACAAACTCTAAGAGACATTGAATTAGAAATTGTTATGTGGAGGATGACAGTGGGGGACTCTTCCCATCAAATGATCATAGGGATAATCGCCTTAATAACCAGGAGGGAAAACATCCTCAAGGAAAGGGAGGAAACTTGGAGATTGAGAAGCAAAGCAATATCGCTGAAGGAGGGAGATGACAACTCAAAATTCATTGATAAATTTGCAATTGAAAGAAAGGTAATCAACACTATCTGGAAATTGACAAATGAGCAAGGTATTGTGGTGGACACCTTCCCTCATTTGGCCACTCTCACCACCTCACATTTTAAACAAGTCTATCAAGCTCCTCCCAATGCCACCGTAGCAGAGGTCACAAGAGTAGCACAACTTTTTCCTCGGTTCGTCGATCAGGAGGATGCTATGGATCTGAATAGATAAGTCACTCTTAGGGAACTGGAGGCCACCCTGAAATGGTTTATGAGAGACAAGAGCCCTCGTCCAAATCATTGGTTGGTGGAGCTTTATTTGGCTTTTTTTGATATCCTAGGAGAAGATTTACTCAAGGTCATTGAGGAATGCAAGATATCTGGGCGAATGCATGGCGCTGTCAATTCCACTTTCATCGCCTTCATCTCCAAATCAGACAACACGTTAACTTTCAATGATTTTCGACCCATCTCCCTGTGCAACTGCATATACAAAATCATCTCCAAAATCATTGCAAATCGCCTCCGTCCCATTCTTTCCACCCACATCTCAGAACAATTCGCCTTCCTGCAAGATCGACAGATACCTGAAACTATAGGAACAACCCAGGAAGTATTGCACTCAATACAAACAAAGAAGATCAAAGGTATGATTCTCACAGCTGATCTATCTAAGGCATTTGATACGGTAAGTTGGTTATATATCAAAATGCTCCTAACACATTTACGATTTCCTGTGTGAGTTTTAAAATGGATAATGTGTTGCATCACTAATATATCCTTTAGTGACCTAATAAATGGTGCTTCTTATCCTTTCTTTCACTATGAAAAAGGACTCAAGCAAGGATGTCCCTTATCACACCTACTCTTCCTACTGGTTATGGAAGGGCTCAGCAGGCTTATTAAGGATATGCATCTCAGAGGCAGGCTCACGGGAATTAAGATCATGGACAGATGCACAATAACACACCTCTTTGTGGACGATGTGTTAATCTTCCTTAATGGGGGATTAAGAGATCTGACTACTATACAACACTCTATCAACCTATTCCAAACTGCAACTTGCATGACTATTAATAACTCAAAATCCACCCTTATTGTATCTGACTGCTCTCCTCATGAGATCCAGTTCGCACTACAAAGGTTTCCTTTCACCTTGTTACAGCTGGATGAAGGACTCAAGTCCCTGGGATACACGTTGAAGCCGCTCGGCTACAAAATAGCTGATTGGACATGGTTGATCTCTAAACTAGAAAAGAGACTTAATATATGGTATCACAAGTATCTCTCCAGAGCCGGAAGACTAGTGCTTATCAAAGTTGTTCTTAAGGCCACCCCGATGTACTGGATGTCACTAGCTTGGATCCCAAGAGGCATCCTTACAAGAATACAAAATCTTTGTTGTAAATTCCTTTAGAAAGGCAAACAAACAAGAGGATTTTTGCATGGGCCAAATGGGATCTGTTGTCCATACCCAAGAAATGGGGACGCTGGGGCATTAAAAAATTGGAAGATTTCTCAACAGCACTAGCAGCCAAGCTAGGATGGCAATTAACCACCTCTAGCAGCCTCTGGACCAAAGTAGCCTCCTCAAAATACACTGATCGATTAAGGTCAATGGATTGGCTAAGACAGCGAAGCTGGAACAAAATAAGCATCTCGAACATTTGGAAAGTGGTGTTGAAATCATTATCACTTATCCATAACAAGCTTACCTGGAGAATTCATGATAAGACCTCTGTTCGTATCGGCCTTGACCCTTGGATAAGATGCGGGAATGTACATTTATTACTAGAAGGACTAATTCAGCACCTCAAAGAGTCTGGCATCACCCACATTAGTGATATTGCTGACCAGGAGAGATCTACCTTCCTACACCAAGCTTGGAAATCTACCCACAGCCTGTGCTTAACACAACAATGGCACCATCATTGGATGGCATACACAGCGGCTCTAACTGAATCTCATCTCTGAATCTTGGAAGAGGAGGATGAGATTATATGGGCAATTGCAAAAAATGGTCGGTACTCTCCCAAAGAGGGATATCTTCACCTTGCCAATAGACATATAGACCACAACATACTGATATATAGTGGAAAGGTATGTGGAAGCTCAAAACCCCCTAGAACAACACTGCTCATGTGGTCAACACTGAAAAACAAAACCCCGACCAGTGACAACCTGATCAATAGAGTTCAACATGGGCCCTTTTGGTGCTGCCTATGCAAAGACAATTCAGAAACAATGGATCACCTATTTCTCACTTGCCCTATCACTATTGACCTCTGGAATACTACGCTCTCACATACCCCTACACTTAACTCATGGAGAGGTCAAACTATCAAGGGAGGTTTGGGCCAATTGATGGACAACTCCATCCCCGCCGAAAGCAGGGAACCTCCCCCTCCTCATCCGCTGGGAAATTTGAATTACTAGGAACCACATCATCTTTTTGGATAACGCCTCTCACTAGCCCTCCATCTCAGCGCGAATCCTAGCCGATTACAGTAATATACCTAAAGATGATGATAACAAAATACCCAGACACATCATTCCTGAAACCATTGATCACTCCCAACCTTGGGCTTATTTTGACGAATCAACATAAGAGACAAGATGTGGGGGGGATGTGAGGAAGCAGGAGGGGTGTCGTACTTTACTTAACTAACTCCCATTACTATCACATACAAATAGGACTTGGAGGGGGCACAAACTATGCAGAACTCATCTCAACCAAACATCTCATTCATTTTGCTATTGAAAAAAACTGCACAAACCTACAAGTATTTGGAGACTCAAAAATTATTTGCAACTAGATAAACAAAACATCAACATGTCATGCTTACACTCTTCGACACATTTTGGATGAGGTCCATAGATATATATCATCTTTTGACAGTTTTGCATGTCATCATATCTACAAGGAACAAAACTCACTCACTGACCAACTTTCCAAAGAGGCAATGATCCAACCACGTGAAATTTGAATGATATAGGAACAAAGATGGGAAGCACTACCAATATTATCACTGCCTTATATGGACCACGCTGCACAGGCTCACCAGGAGCCTGATATCACATGATATGCGACTTTTTTTCCTGTTTATATTTATTTTGCTTTTATATCTACAGCAGCATGTTACAAAAAATACTTTCTGCGTAGGGTAATTTAAATTGAGTATTAAACAGTACATATCTAAGGAAATGTCTCCCCACATGGAAAACATATATATATTTGCTTTTATATTTTGACAAGCTTACAGTGTTTTAAAACTACATATGCGCACAGAATCTACAAGTAATTTTCCTTAATATTAATGAAAATTACAATTTTTCCAAGGGGAAAATATATTTATATTATATAAGTTTTCTTGATTAATTTCAATATTTTCCCCAAATATTACCAATAAATTAAATTTTATAACCCAAGTAATAAATTATTGATAACAATAAATGTAACATTGATCTTATCACTAGTTCGAACTTAACTAGGCAAGGAATTCGAACTAGGTAAAGCTAACTCATTAGCTCATTAGAGCTCATGCTGTCATAGTAGAAAGGTACGTGCTTGACATGTGATGTCTTTATTATAATTAACATACATATATACAGTTTAATGGAATGGTGTTAGTTCATCAATCTTACTAATATGGATCCCATTAATAAGTTGATTCAATGGACTCGGCTTCTCTGTTACGGATATAGCTTGTTCCGTAATATATGTAGTTATCTAAGTAATCGATGTACGCTAGTATCACTTAAAGCTGGATATGTCTAAATCTCTTAACACATGGCTTGAATCCCATGAAGTTCAACCTTCAACCTTGCAATATAAGTATGCGCATAAGAAAGACCCAAAGTTGATTAGAGATATGATAAGAGTCATACACATGTAACAGCTTAACCATAACTAATACAGGTAGCATGCAGCTCCTTCTATCTCATACGTAAAAACACAAGTAACTCCCAGAAATCACTTTTATTTACCATAAGTTGATAGGTATGAATATGGTATGGGATCACAGCCATATGACTTCAGCTTCTTAACTAGTATAGATCGTGAAATGTGTATATAAAATGGCATAGATTATGCGAAATAAGCATGTCATATATAACTAATATAGAACCAATGAAAGCTGCAAGCGATATGTTCAACCTTACATATTGTGTAAACACGGGTTTCACTGTAATTACCTAATATCGGTACAGCTATAATATAGAGAAGAGTGTAATCTCCTAATGACCATAACTTAGTAATAAGCACTGCTTACTATCATATTCAACGTATCAGTTGTTTATACCAGCACATATCGCATGCTCGTATTGATTACTATGATTCCCAGCATAATTACAGTATAAGCATTACTAATAATAACGTGGGTAATTGATTGCGAATAAACACGTAGGGTTAAGTTCAGTACCACATATAAGCTTATCACATTGCTATGCTATGAAAGTTGTGAAGAAAGACTATGGAAACTTATGAGCTTATATCGAGTAATCATATAGGTGCAAAGTATATATATGGGTTCCATTACCTTATCTTAGTTAACTAGTAGAGATAATGGTATTAGGACCATCCTGTTCATTAAGCCGATATTACAAGGGTAGCACAACACCTGTATGAGTTACTCGGCAACAAAGGGATAGGGCTTGTCAACTGACTGTTGGATAAATTAGGCAAACTGAGTTTCAATAAAGAAAAGTTGTTTGGAATCTGACCACTATGCTGGCTGATGGAGAAGTTCGGAGAAATGAGGACTTGCATGGATCCTAATGAATCAATAATACGGCCACTAACTGCAATTAATCCTGGAATTGTAACACAACTGACCGACAATGTTGCAACTCCATTTCATTCTTGAGATGACAGTTATTGAAGCCGTGATTTTGTGCAATAGCCTTCATGACGGACAAGACAAACTTGGTTCCATTGAGAAATTGAAAAGAAGGGAATTCCCAGCATATTGACAATGAATCTGGTATGAAACTTTTCATCAAACCACGTGAATTGAAAGAAATCCGACATGAAGCCCCAATAATTTTAGGCAGATAACAGAGGCAAAAAGAACAGGAGCTCTGACCCGCATTAACATTGGTAGAACACTACATCAGCCATCTGACCCATCTTTTTGTTGACGTTCTGCTTTTTGGCAATGGCATATAAAGATATGCAAGTCAAAAGATTCCTAGATCTCTATTGTGCTTCTACAGGTATGGCAGACGATTTGCAAACACCCTAGATGAGACCCAGATCGGACATCTTTTCCCATATAATTGCACTAAGTTGCAAGATAGATCTAAATACCTAGGTTTCTTTACTGAACTAAATAACTATACGAAAAATGCTTGGGAATGGCTGCATACATGCCACAAAGTATATTAGAAAAATCAGGAGGGTAAGTTTCAGACTTTTTGGCCAGGTAACAGTAAGGAAGGTATCGACCTAAAAGTCAAACAGCAAGCGTTAGCAAAGTGTGCACAATGCATAAGACTAAAATACATAGTCCACTTTGGGCAGGCTCTTGCAGCTATAAGTGTTCAGAGACTAATCTCAAAGGATTAGGACTACCAGAGACTAAAATACATATTCCACTCTGGGCAGGCTCTTGCGGCTAAAAGTACACAAGACTAATCACAAAGGGCGGGCTATGGAATCAAATCCTAGTTCAGAGAAATATATAGAGCATCTCCATAGAAGACTGGACCAGAAGGCCTTCTAAATCAATTACCAATGTTTATGGAAAGAAATGGTGCAGGCTTTCCCCTTGATGTGGAACTGGTTAGCACAGAAGGTAGAGCAAGGAGAAAAGTGAGGATTCCGATGCATCCCTGTCTAGAGATGTAGAAATGATTATAAACAATCAACAGTGATTAATGCTCGTCTTAGAGAACACATATTCGAATTGGCAAAAGATGCCTCCCCTGAAACTTACTTCAATATCACACCAAGATTGGAGGAGGCAGGACACATGGGACCTAAAAGAGAAAGCAAAGACTCAGTGACAAGCATATATACTACACGACTCGTGTTAAATCAAATAGACAAAAAAATCAGTTGATCTGATCAATAAACCCAGTTACAGGGATGGAACTAATCCTGTATATTTTGTCCTACTTAATAGATGACTGTTCAACAAAAACAAATCCAGAGCATTTAATACATGTATGAGCTATGTGCTCTTGTTATACAAGTATGTCGAGCATAAACAGGGAAGTTCAAGAATGATCAAGGCAAATTTGGTATGCCTCCACAAAATACCAAAAGCAAAAACAGGGCAAAACTCTAATTAAAAAGCAAACAGAATTGCAAAGTTTAACATGTTTTACATAAAAATACATACCCATCCACCCCATAATTTACTATAACAAGTGAAGATTAAGTAATTTGGGTACAAACTACACAACACCTAGATTTGTGTATTTGGACAATTGCATTTAAAAGCACACATATAGACTTCAGTAAAATTTCAGTTTTGATCTATTTTAATGAACTGAACATTTTAAATAGTACATAACATGTGCAGATGTCTACACCAAACAGCTATCACTACTCATGTTGTCAAAATCATGATTTCATAGTTCTAATGTAGGTAAAAATAAAATAACAAAAGACACAAATATTCTAGGCAAAAAAGGTAAATTTGCATCACATCTTCCTGTGAAGGAAAAATGTTCTCATAAATCAACGGCTTCTTCAACAATAGGCCTCTCATATCGAAACAAAACTAAAATATGCAACATCCGAAAGTTTGTAGGCTAAGTAGTGACAGCAACCTGCTACCACAGAACACAACACAATAAATATTAGAACCTGACAACTAAAATTTTCCAATGAGTAAGCCATGTGCAATGAGACAATACACAGAAAATGCGATTTCCACGATAGTAAATGAATATCCTAGTATGCACTGGATTGGTGGAAACGCTTTACATTGAATGAAAAATTGTTACCTCATATGCTGCTGGGGTACATAAATACTCTCACTCTCCCTCCCTGGCATTGACAAAAAATTGCATGTCATCAAATGAACATAACAATGGTCTATTCAAATATAGAATAGAGTGTACCATTATAAAAACATACCATGGACTTTGGTGGCAAATTTGTCCTAAATTTTGCCCTAACAACACCACTGTTACCATGCGGCCTTGTTACTTTGCCCCAAATACACCTGTAATTAGTTCCCCCCTTCTTGGTTTTCGCCTTGTAAATATAGGCCATCCTTTTGCCCAGATACCAATTCACTTCCTCTGGTGTATTGACTCCTTCAATTTGAATCAGAGAAGTATTTGGGTACTGGTCTGATTTTGACCTGTATAATTTGAAAAACAAAAATAGAAACAAAATTAATGAACAAAAATTGAATTAATAGTCAACAGGAATAAACAACAATTCGATCTATATCAGGGACCTGACAAAAATACAGAAATAGGCAATATTCAAGCTCAGAAAACATTTTTGTGACAAGAAATCTTGGAAAGGGTTTCAGCCCCATACCTTTTGTAGCCGAGGATGATCCCTCGAACATACAACCTAAATATATAGACAAAGGCACGTTAACATTTTTTCTTATCAATTGCAAGCTTAAAATAACATGCTTCAATCTACAAAAATTCCAAAACATACAAGGCACACAAAACAGTCACTCTTAAAGTTTCAACTAATACAGGGGGAACAAGAATGAAAGAGTTTTCAAGCAGACCCCTGTCCAGGGGTTTTGAGGGGCGGCGAGTAGCCCCCCTCTACGGGGTCTAGGGCAGCGCCCCAAGGAAATTTTTTTTGGACCATATATTAGGTGGGGCAAACCTACCTATGGTTTTGTGCATGGTTTTGGACGCGATGGCTTTTGGTTCATGGTTTTGGACACAAAAATTTTCGGTCCATGGTTTTGGACACACAAGTTTCGGTCTATGGTATTGGATGCTTCGGCATGTATATATATGTATTGTAACATTGAAAGGAACATAACGAAAAAATCAAGCTCGTGATTCCGGTTTTGGGATCCAGGGGAAAATCTCTGTGTATATGTATTTTATGTGTTATGCTCTCGCATTGTTTATTTTCTATGTTTTAGAATTCATATGCAGGTAATTTCTGTACGGGGTTAAAACCTACAAGTTGATAAATCTGAGGAAAATGAAGGGTATGATGTGGACACGAGTTTGTTGTGAATCCAAATATTATGAGGATTGATAAACAGAAACTGGAACAAACTGGTGTTGAAATACAACCCTCTGGAATCAATAATGATGAGGTGGTACAAAACCCCGTGAAAAATAGAAGAGTTGAAAGGGAGTCATATGTCCCAAAACCTGTTGCCAAAGAGCAGGCAAAAAATCACGAGAAATACCACCAGCATGCAGTTTCATCAGTATCAACTCAAGTTCAAACTGACCACTCATCTAGTCAACAGGAGACAGCTAAAAATGCAGGTATTTTCACTGGCAGATGATTGATGTTCAGTTCCTAATTTTTAACTCCCTCCAAGAGATACTCCCCCTGTCCATTTTGCTATATAATGGCAGCTTGTATCACATTTCTTTTGTATCACTAATGAGTCCATAAGGACGAAACTAGTTTGGTATAATACAAGAGCTTTGTATTACATATTGTGTTTTTCATAATTTTGCGTCCTTAGCATCTTTTCTCAGTTTTGTTTATCGATCATGTTTCGGAAGTGTTCTCACCTTACTCTCTTTTTGGTTTATCCCCTGTCCATTTTGCTATATAAGGGGAACTTGTATCACATTTCTTTTGTATCGCCGATGAGTCCATAAAGACGAAACTAGTTTGGTATAATACAAGAGTTTTGTCTTACATATTGTGTTTTTCATAATTTTGCGTCCTTAGCATCTTTGTATGTTATTTCAGTTTTGTTTATCGATCGTGTTTCGGAAATGTTCCTGCCTTACTCTCTTTTTGGTTTTAGCCCTAAACTCGGTCCATGGCGTGGAACACTTCTGATAACTAGATCCATGTCTGCCCAGCATTCTCAGCAATCTCTTCATGCTCAGAATGCTCAAGATGCCCAAGACTTGGCTTCTTCAATTGACAGGATTCTTAGTGAGTATATCCGTGAGCATTCTTTTTCCTGCCACGAGAATGCTGCCCAACCTGACACTGTTGCTCAGCCTAGGCAAGATTTTTACAATGCTCACCCATCTCTGGATCCCATTCAGCCAAAAACCACTGTGCAGTTCTAGACAGAGTTTGTTGGGATTGCGCAAGGCCCTCCAAGAGATCCTCTCTCAAGGACTGCGCAGATGGACCCAGCTTCATTTGCTAGGATTGTGCAAGGCCCTCCAAGATATCCTCTCTCAAGAACTGTGCAGATGGGCCCAGCTCCATTTGTTTAGCCAACTGCTAATTCGGCAAATGCTCCAGAATATTCAAATGCCGCCAGCAACTGGGTAATGATGAAATTCCACCCATGCCAAATTCATGGGCAGAGGTTATCTAGTGTGCCGTCAAAGATTTTCAAAAAGCAACTGAAATCTTTCGTAGATCTCAGTCACTCATTGAAAAACTTGAAGCTCTTCAACAAGATGACAGGCTTATTCAAAGTCTCATGGTAAAAACCCTTGGGCTTTTGGCATCTGACCCTGATGCTTCTCCATCTCTCAAAGCTGGGCTTGAAGATATCACTGCCAAATATAGAAAAGAATGCCATGCATTCTATTTGCTACAAGAAAGGGCAATTGTTAAGAGAAATGAAGCAACGCTTTCACAGCTTGCTTCAGATTTCCACAATAATCTTGAACAGCTTGCCAACCCGTTCCAGCTCATTCAGTTCACCAACTCTTCTAGTCTAGTGGACGGCAGCGCTATTGCTGCACAATGGATTTCGCTTGCCTTGTCTTCCTACAACTGCCAAGTCAACCAATTCCAAATAGAGCTTGTTGAACGACGATCTACCCGGACTGCTGCACAGACCATCAGAAATATTGCACGGGAAGAACTAGCAAAGCATGCTAATGACATTCCCCGTGAAGAAGCAATTTATGTGTTGGTCCAAAGAGAAGTTGCCAAATCTCTTCAGGCCAAGCAACAGAAATTTGATGCCTACTCTGAAGCCCTTGCAAGATCAGCTTGCTTTTCTCATTGCACTTCAAACTTCTGGCAACTCAGCAGCCCTGCAGCATCCACGGCAACAGGAACATTTTCAACAGCAGCAGCAGCCCAATCAACAGCGCAGATAGCCTCAGCAGCAGCAGCAGCAGCCGCCCCAGCCCCAGCGCAGACAAAAGAGACAACCGTTGCTCCAACATCGTCTGCACAGTCAACCCCAGAGGCAGCACCAATTGCACAATCAGTAGCTGCCCCAACAGCCCACTGCGCAGCAAGCTCAGCAGCGAAAAAATGGGGTTGGCAGGACGCAGTTCCACCGAGGGAAACAGTCCACTCAATCTACTGCTGGGCAATCGGCCTCCGCTCCAAACCAATTTTTCCAGAACACTGGTTTTAAGCAAGAAGTTGCTCCATTTGCGCCACTGCAACAAAATTTGCCTCAGAATCTTGCCCGGTACAAAGGCAAGGCTCCTCAAGAGTAAGCAAGCACCATCGTCTATACTGGTTGTCCCCCTGTCAGTCTCGCTTCCTACTTGATTTATCTGTTAGGAAAAATGACCCCTTCCAAGCTAGATCATAGGATTAGCAATCTTGTTATCCACAATCTTTCCTCTGTTCACCTTTCCTTCAGCCAAATCAAACTTTTGGGCTTAAGGCACAAGTACATTCCTAGGCCTCCCCCCATGGCCATAGACAACATTCTCAAAGAATATGCTTCCTTCTTTAGACTCTGTCGGTTTAGGCGGTTCTTCATACTTTCTGCAGATGATACCTACAATCATTTTCGATTGCCCAACTGTGCATGGGAACCTCCTATTAGAGATCTTGATTTAAATCATTCTCTTCATATTGGCTTATCCCTCCTGAATTGCCTCCGTAGACTTCTCTTCCAAACCTAGATTTTCCAGATCCCAGTTGCTTGCTCTAAGGAGTCTTCGTCGTCTTCCTAATGTAATCAAACCAGCTAATAAAAATCTGGGCATTGTTGTTCTCGACAAAGATAGATATGTTGCCGAAGCTCACAGACAACTTTCTGATCCCAATGTCTACAGGACATTTGCAGCAACGCCATGGATAGCCATCAAAAGATCTCTCAGCCAGCTCCATGGATAGCCATCAAAAGATCTCTCACAGTGCAGCAATGGGAATTTATAATGCAAGTTAAAATTCAGAATGCTAAAGTGTGTATACTCTACTTTATTTGGAAAGTGCATAAAAACTCTCTCGTTGGTCAGCCTATTTGTTCCTACAATGGTTTTATGCTTGAACCACTTTCTAAATTTTTGCATTATAAACTGTTCAGCACTTTGTTTGCTCAACCTAAATCATCTGTCAAATTCTCTTACTCTTCTACAGAATATTGAATGAATCCAAGCGTTTTGCTGCAGATTCATTCCTTGTAACTTTTGATGTTGAGTCTTTGTATCCCAGCATTTCTACGCAAGAAAGCTTGCATGCCTTATGGGAAATGCTTGAGCAAAGCACCGCAGAACTTTTCACTCCAGAAAATGTCAACTTTCTGGTCAATGCAACAGAATTAGTGCTCAAATGGCACTTTCTCGAGTTTGATGGCTCCTTCTACCAGCAAATTCGAGGCACAGCGATGAGCAGCAATTTTGTTGTGGTTTATGCTTGCCTTTTTCTCTGCCACCTTGAACAAGAAGTCATCAGAAGATTTCCCGCTCCCAAGATCCAGCTTTTCAGACGCTTCATCGATAATGGTTGCATGGTTTGGACAAGACAAATTGGTGCAATTTCTAGACTGTTATCAATCCATCTATCCAAAGCACATCCGGACCACTTCCTGCATCTCCTCCACCAGTGTCAACATTCTAGACATCGTACTTTTCAAAGGTCATGACTTTCAAACCTCTAGAAGCCATTGAATGCCTACCAGTTTATTCCTTTCATGCCATCAAAGGAATGTACTAGTAGGCATTCAATGGCTTCTGAGAGCATCGAGTAGAAAGCTTTCGAGATGTCTGAAAGTCAAGACCTTTGAAAAGTACGATGTCTAGAATGTTGACACTGGTGGAGGAGATGCAGGAAGTGATCAGAATGTGCTCTGGATAGATGGACTGATAGCAGTCTAGAAATTGCACCAATCTATCTTTGGAGCCAGTCCAAACCATGCAACTATCATCGATGAAGCGTCTGAAAAGTTGGATCTTAGGAGCCGGAAATCTTCTGATGACTTCTTGCTCAAGGTGGCAGAGAAAAAAGCAAGCATAAACCACAGCAAAATTGATGCCCATAGTTGTGCCTCGAATTTCCCGGTAGAATGAGCCATCAAACTGAAGAAAGTGCCATTTGAGCACTAATTGTGTTGCGTTGACCAAAAAGTTGACATCTTCTAAAGTGAAGAGTTTTGCAGTGCTTTGATCAAGCATTTCCCGTAAGGCATGCAAGTCTTCATACGTAGGAATGTTGAGATACAAAGACTCAACATCAAAAGTTACAAAGAATGAATCTACAGCAAAACACTTCGATTCAATATCTTGTAGAAGAGTAAGAGAATCTGGCAGATGATTAGGTTGAGCAAGCAAAGCACTGAACAGTTTATAATGCAAGAATTTAATAAGTGGTTCAAACATAAAACCATTGTAGGAACAAATACGCGACCCATAGGAGGGTTTTTACGCACTTTCCAAATAAAGTAGAGCCTACACACTCTCGCATTCTGAATTTTAACTTGCATTATAAATTCCCATTGCTGCACTGTGAGCAAATTTTTATATGTGGCTTGGAGCTGGCTGAGAGATCTTTTGATGGCCATCCATGGAACTACTACAAACGGCCTGTAGACACATTGGGATCAGAAAGTTGCCTGTGAGCTTCGGCAACATATCTATCTCCATTGAGAACACCAATGCCCAAATTTTTATCAGCTAGTTTGATTACAATAGGAGACGACGAAGACTCCTTAGAGCAAGCAACTGGGATCTGGAAAATCTGGATTTGGAAGAGAAGTCTACAGAAGCAATTATGTCATGCAAGAGGGATAAGCCAAAATTAAGAGAGTTATTTAAATCAGGGTCTCTGATAGGAGGTTACCATGCAGAGTTGGGTAATCGAAAAAGATTGTAGGTCTCATCTACAGAAAGTCTGAAGAAACGACTAAGCCGACATAGTCTAGAGAAGGAAGCATATTCTTTGAGAATGTCGTCTATGGCCATGGGAGGAGGCCGGGAAATGTACTTGTGCCCTAAGCCCAAAAGTCTGATTTGGCTGAAGGAAAGGTGAACAGAGGAAAGATTGTGGATAGCAAGATTACTATCCTACAATCTAGCTTGGAAGGGGTCATTTTTCCTCAACAGAGAAATCAAGTAGGAAGCGAGACTGACAGAGGACAAAGTACAGGCGACAGCGTTTGCTTACTCTAGAGGAGCCTTGCCTTTGTACCGGGCAAGCTTCTAACGCAAATTTTGCTGCAGTGGTGCAAATGGAGCAGCTTCCAGATTCAAACCAGTGTTCTGGAAAAACTGGTTTAGAGCGGAGGCTGATTGCCCAGTAGCAGATTGAGTGGATTGTTTCCCTCGACATAACAACACCCTGCCAACCTTGTTTTTTGGCTACTGAGCTTGCTACGCAGTGGGTTGCTGGGGCAGCCGCTGATTGCGCAGTTGGTGTTGCCTTTGGGGTTGACTGCGCAAAGGCTACTGGGGCTGTTGCTGTCTCTTTTGTCTGCGTTGGGGCTGCTGTTGCTACTGCTGAGGCTGTCTGCGCTGCTGATTGGGTTGTTGTTGCTGCTGAAAATGTTGTTGTTGCCATGGAGGTTGCGGGGCTACTGAGTTGCCAAAAGTTTGAAGCTCAATGAGAAAAGCAAGAAGATCTTGCAATGGCTTCAGAGTAGCATCAAATTTCTGTTGCTGGGCCTGCAAAGATTTGGCAACTTCTCTTTGGACCAGCACAAAAATTGCTTCTTCATGGGGAATGTCATTAGCATGCTTTGCTAGTTCTTCCCTTGCAATATTTCTGGCAGCCTGTGCAGCAGTTCAAGCAGATCATCGTTCAACAAGCTCTATTTGGAATTGGTTGACTTGTCGGTTGTAAGAAGACAAGGCAAGCGAAATCCATTGTGCAGCAATAGCACTGCCATCAACTAAACCAGAAGCGCTAGTGAACTGAATGAGCTAGAACGGGGTGGCAAGCTGTTGAAGATTGTTGCGGAAATCTAAAGCAAAGCTGTGAAAGCAAAGCTGTGAAAGCCTTGCTTCATTTCTTCAACAATTGCCCTTTCTTGCAGCAAATAGAATGCATGGCATTCTTTTCTATATCTGGCAGTGATTTCTTCAAGCCCAACTTTGAGCGATGGAGAAGCATCAGGGTCAAATGCCAAAAGCCCAGGGGTTTTTACCATGAGACTTTGAATAACCCTATCATCTTGTTGAAGAGCTTCAAGTTTTTCACGAGCGACTGACATCTAAGAAAGATTCCAGTTGCTTTTTAAAAATCTTTGACGACACACTGGATAACCTCTGCCCATGAATTTGGCATGTGTGGAATTTCACCATTACCCAGTTGCCGGCAGGCATTTAAAGATTCTGGAACGTTTGTCGGATTAGAAGTTGGTTGAACAAATGGCATTGGGCCCATCTGCACAGTCCCTGAGAGAGGATCTCTTGGAGGGCCTTGTGCAATCCCAGCAAACGAAGTTGGTTCCATCTGCACAATCCCTGAGAGAGGATCTCGGAGGGCCCTGCGCAATCCCAGCAAACTTTGTCTGGAACTGCGCAGTGGTTTCTGGCTAAATGGGATCCAGAGATGGGTGAGCATCATAAAAATCCTGCCCAGGCTAAGCAGCAGCCTATGTTTGGGCAGCGTTCTCATGGCGGGAAAAAGAATGCTCAAGGATATACTCTCTAAGAATCCTGTCAATTGAAGAAGCTGAGTCTTGGGCATCCTAAGCATTCTGAGCATGAAGAGATTGTTCAGAATGCTGAGAATGTTGGGCAGACATGGATCTAGTGACTGGACGATTGTTATCAGAAATGTTCCACGCCATGGACTGAGTTTAGGGCTAAAACCAAAAAGAGAGTAAGGCGGGAACAGTTCCAAAACACGATCGATAAACAAAACTGAAATAACAGAAAAAAGATGCTAAGGACGCAAAATTATGAAAAACACATAATATGTAAAACAAAACTCTTGTATTATACAAAAATTTCGAACCGAACAAAAATCATCTGTCAGGTAAAATAAAGGTCATCTAGTAGGAACCGACCATGCAAAACAAACTGTTTCTTGGCGTCAGAGAAATTCAAGTGAAATCAGTAACAGTCATAGAGCCTCTCAGGAGATTGTTGAAGTTCATAGTGCCACCTCCTTACAAGTCAATGGGGTCATAGTTTCCAAAGTTATACAATCTCATGTTGAAACTCGGGATCTTAAGTCAAAAGGAAAGGGTGATGGCATGAATGTTCATCAGACAAAGATTTTGGAACAGCTCTCACCAGTTAAGCCTGTTGATTCTACTATTCTTGGTTTTCATAGTGATACTACTTTTAAACATCAGTTAGCTCATGATGAAGTGTTGGCTAACCATGATTCTTTGGCAATAAATGTTGCTACATCAGATGGCTCTGGCAGCCTACCCATTGATCTATCACAAGGAATTTCTGACCCTGCTGAAGATATTAATACTGGAAGTGAAATTGGTAGACATGAGACCAGCAATGTGAGTCAAGTTTCAGAGATACATTTTCAAACTGACAAACACCTTACCTGAGTTCTGGAAATTGATACATCCTGTAAAGCAGAGCAGGGGATAGCTCTTGTAGAGGATTCTATAGTAGTATCAAACGAAACTCCTAAGAAAACCACTGTGGATATAATGGAGAGTTTTCTTCTCCTAAGCACACTTTGGGGCATGTCACAGTCAAACATGAGATTGAAATTTACAATGGCACTGACATTCAAGAGGGTGGCATTGGCTCTTACCCAGCTTGTAACACTACTGACAATGGACCAAATGTTGAGGTGTCTTTTCCTTCTCTTGAAATGAGTAATACTAAAATTGTTCATACCACTTTAACAGTCGATGAAAATTTATGCAAGGCTGCTGCTTCTACTTTTGCAATTGTTAAGGGTAAATGCACATTGAACTATAATGTGGCAGCTGATAAGGATCTCACAATGTTGATGTAACTATAACTGTGTCGATGTGACTATAACTGTCGATAATTTCTGCAGTGATGATGAACCAGCATCAAAAGATGAAAGTGTGGATGTGGTTGAAGAACCCATGCAATATCACGAGTGTTTCTACAGTTGACCCTCCTGTGAGACTTGATTTGCATGTTTGCAAGGGTGGTGTCTTTGTGTTAAATATTCAGATTGATGAAAAGGTTCATGATATTGTAGCTGTTCATGAGAGTTTCTCTAAGGGGGATGACCCTGTAACTGTTGATCAGAGTGTCTGCAAGTTGTAAGCTATTGCAGCGGTCAATGCATGCACCCACATTAGGAAGTCTAAAAAGGGCCAGAGAATGCATTGGAGGAATGGTCTGCAGTGATGGTCTCGGAAGTTGCCAGTGTTGTTAACTATAATCGTGATGTTTATGATGAACCTGTTTCTTATACCAGAAGGATGATGGATGGGCAGGCAAGCAGATGATGACTCCCAATATGAATATGGAAAATAAAGAAACTAAGGTTCCTGTCATTGGGATGATGGTATAGCAGAAGAACTAGAAGCTGAACATGTCAATTTCAGTTACTCTGATAGCAGAGATGCGAATGTAATTTATGCTTCGAATGAGAGGGTTTCCACATCACTTCCAACAGAATAAATGTAAAGAAGAGGATCCTACAGATACTGGAAATGTTGAACCTGAAATTGTGTTGGAAGATAGACAATTTGCAGAAGCTGTTCAGGAGAGCTCACACAAACAAGGAAACAATAAAACTGATGCAGCAACTTTGAACAGATCAGAAATAGAAGATGATTATAAATAAATTGGTCAAGATAGACAGCTATAGAGGTTAGACGAAGGTTAAAGGAAATGAATGACAAGATATACCAGATACACAACAGAATCGAGCACGAGAGTATGCTTTTACAAGAAGAAAGACAGTGGATGCATGATATGAAACAGACGTTTCACCACATTGATAAAATTCAAGAATGTAGTAAATCTTTGGATCAAGGGTTGGATTTCCTGAAAAAGCGAAACTTTCAAACAGAAGGGAATGTGCAGGCCATTAAGGAAGAATTTGGTACACCAAATTTTGGCTTAAGAGAGTTGTAGAAAATATGGAATGATCGTCTGAATATGGAGACAGCAGTGATCCTGCAAGAAGGGTCTATTGACAAGCAACAAAAAGTGACATGACTGGGCAGAAAGGAAGAGGCCACAGTTTGAAGGAAAGAATAATCTAAGCAATGAAGTTGAAGCTGACAAGGATGAGATCCCTTACCTGATACGCTCTCCTTGGCGTCCCTTCACCATGTTGATCAAAATGGCTCGGAACACTGCACATAAATTTGTTGATATTGATTAAAATGTTTAAATTGATAATCATGTTAAATGAGTTATATAGTATAATAATAATGATAACAAATCTATGCAATTCATCTTTAAAAATTCAATATAAAGTCAAAACATTTTATTATTTAAAAAATAATTGATCAAAATGTTGAATACCAGCATAGACCCATCTTAACTCCAGATCTACCAAGCATCGAGTGGGATCAAATCTCTTGAGGTGCAAGCCTCTTTTTTAGTGAAAAACTTGAGGAAAGGCTTGCACCTCAAGAGATTTGATTCCTTTCAACTCTTGATAGATCTAGAGTTAAGATGAATCTCTGTTTGTTTTCAGAAAACACCAATAAAATGTTTTAACTATAAGAAATTATTGATTTTCACTCGTTTTATAAGACTTATATGTAGCTGAAATATGATTCACATTCTCCACATTAAAATGTTAATACATGCCCCTTTATATTAGGAAGTAGAAACATGCATCCATAGGATGTTCTCTCTCTCTCTCTCTCTCCACATACATACTGAATTATTTTTGTTATGATCTTTTAAAATGTAACATGTCAAATCCATATTAAACATTAAAGGAATTACAAATCTTCCTCATACCTTAATCACAAAGAAATTATTAATGGAATTGAAGCTCTCTCTCTCTCTCTCTCTATGTATTTGATGTTAAAATATCTTACTAAAGATGCATATTGAAATATTTGATTTATGATTAATATTTAACCCTTTTTTAATAATATAATTTTGTTTTATGATTCACATGGAACATTTTTCATTAATATATTTTTGTTTTGAATATTACATGTCAATTGAACATACAGAATGAATTAAAGAGCATATATTATCAATAATATTAAACATGCCATCTCTTGACTCCATATTTAGTAAAGAAATTACATATCTCCCTCATACTAAAGGCAATTAATTGTCTTACTTACAATTGCTTTATGTATGTATATAAAGTTGATGTTAAAATATTTTACTAAAGATGCATACTGAAACATTTGATTTATGATTGATATTTAACCCTTTTTATTAATATAATTTTGTTTTATGATTCACATAGAACTTTTTTTATTGATATATTTTTGTTTTAAATATTACATGTCAACTGAACATAGAATGAATTAAACAACATATAATATCAATAATATTAAACATGCCATCTCTCAACATCATATTTAGTAAAGAAATTACATATCTCCCTCATACTAAAGGCAATTAATTGTCTTACTTACAACTGTTTTATGTATGTATATAAAGTTGATGTATAATTAATGTGGAAATCGTAGTATTTTAGTTATGGCCAACTTTGAATTTTTTTTTGTTACTATTTTTTAATTTGTTAGTGTAAGTATTGTTTTATTATTTTTAAACTATGTTGCATGGGTTCATGAACCTGGGGATGGGGTTCTCAAACCCGTCTCGAGTTCTCATCCCCAAGTAATGGGTTCGGGTACAGGTTCTAAAACGCACCCAAAAGAGTCTGGTTCTCTGAGTAAGCATTGGGTTCACGCAACCAAAATTTGGGTTCCTTTGTCTAATTGGTTGGGCAAAACCCCGACAACAAGTGTGTGGAACCCCGTAACCGGGAACATTAGGGTTCCTTTGTAGCGGAATATAGTTTTTAACTTTTTTAATTAAAATTTTAAACAAAAAAAAATGTGAAATGGTAAACCTAAAGTCAAAACCTAAAAGTTCGACGACATTTCAATGTTTCATTTGTTCAACAACTTTTTTGGTTTTAGACGGCAAACAAGAGGTTTGAAGTATTTGAACTTCGCAAATGTTTGAAGCGCAAGCGGCAAAGGTTTGAGGCATATAGACGTTGGTGTGCCTTCGCAAACGCAAACCTTCGTTGGTGTGAGCTTCGAGACACAGCCTCAACGCTGGTGTGTGCAGGTATGCAAACTCACTGTCTTTAGGCTTTTACTACCTTTCACAATGTCAAAAACCATGTGCACAAGAGGTAAAAGGTTCAGAAGAGTGATTCCATGTACAAAACCCTTGCCCTGTTGGGAGGCTAATCCCTATAAGCAACTTTGGCACACTTCATTTCCCTAACAACAATTGTGGACAACTAGATACCATCTTTCACTGCTCTGAGTTCCCTAAGAGTATCAACTCCATCCAGCAACAAGCTTATGTGCAAATTGTAACTTTTGTTCAAGTTTAGTCACACTCCAACCTTTTCTCTACCTTCCATAATGTAAACCAAAAATTACAAAGATGTCTAGCCCCACATAGATCTATAAAAAATTTCAAATCCACAGAAGTCTAGATTTGAATACTTCGTTTTCAAATCTATAAAGACTAGATTATATTAAATGAAATTTGAACCTTCATTTTATGTGAGTTTGGATTCTAGAAATGGTTTTGAAGTCTAAATACATGGTCAATTATGACATTAAGTTTGTTGTCAGTTCACATAATCTAAATTGAAACTTGTGCTTATTGTAGGCAATAGTTCTAACTTCTATGAAATATTAATGGATATGAATATTGTGATTAATTAGTTTTATCATTTTCTGTCAAATTTTGTATTTGAAAGGTGGCCCATGGGTCTTCTTTTGGGATGGATATTTAATATTTATACATATGGTGAAGCTTGTTTGCAGATTCAACCACTTTTAAGTTCCAGATCTTCGATTGAGCCAAATTGCCTTTACAGAAGCTTTATTTTCCTCTTGCACAACTTCAAGCGTGCTCCCACCAATTGCGAGTGGAACCTATTTGCAAGACTTCCCGATCACATATTTGGAATTAATGGATTCGAGCATTAGTTGAAAATGGACACAAAATTCAAATGTTTATATGCAACCATCATCAATCACAAGCCATTTACCGCAAACATGCCAAAATGGAGCTTCTTAAACTAGTAGATACCAGATTTGCAACGTACTACATTTTACTTATAGGTGGCTTGTGGAGATGGAGGCTTTATCTGCCACTGCTGTCAATGACATGTGGGACCAAAGGAGGTTATCTACCTCAGATGTAGCTTTGGAGGTGAAGAGGTTGATTTTGGATGATCATTTTTGGGTTGATGCCAAATTTGTTGTAGAATTTATAGAACCTATTTGTGACATGATCAGTTATGCAGACACACATGGTCCATGTTTAGGTGAGATTTATGAGAACATGGACTCCATGTGTAAAAGGATCCAAACCATCACAGATAAGAAGGATCTTACTTTATGGCCACAATTGAAAGAGTTTAAACTTTATACATGGGCAATGGAATAAATTGAACACCCCTTTTCATATGGAAACTTATATAATTTATCCAAAATGGTATGATCCCACAACAAGAAGGAGGCTTCCTTCCCAAGATAGAGAGGTGTTAAAAGGATTCTTGACCATTGTCAAGAGGATTTATGGTTGTATAAAAGAAGCCTTTGACATACGATCTCACTTTGCCCAATTTTCACGTGGTCGAAGTGTTTTTGGTTCACATGCATCTTTGGTCGATAGATGCAAGAAGAAGAATCCAATTGATTTTGCGGTGGCTTCATGGTGTTGATGCTTCTGAATTGCAACAATTTGCCATATGGTTACTTGTACATGTAGCTAGTTTGGAGTTCCTCATCTTATTTGTTAATTAAATTTGTGTTTTAAATTTTCATTTTAGTTTTTCAATAGATGGGACCAATACACAAGTGATGCTATGTGTGTGGACGAGGAGATGCAACCAAATGGCCTTATTGAGCTACCTCCAGTTGCTATGATGAGCAAGAGCATCAAGATGAGAGTGATTCCTACATGGAGAGCGTGTTGACTATATATCTAAATGATGTTGATGACATGGCTTGAGGAAGCCATTATTCACTATTTTTAAATTTCCTAGTTCATGTTTGGAGATGCCTTGAGGTAAATTTTGAATGCAGTATGACAATGGACAAATATCATGATTCTTATTATATGTAAACTCCAATTTGCACTTGATATCAAACTAGAAATTCTGAAATTTCAACTTGAATGTTAAATGTTCAATGATGTGCATGTTTAAATCTTTAAAGTTTAAATCATAAGTATTTTATTTTTCTTGTTTAAAGTTGGAAAATATACAAATTCATATATATTATAATTTATAAAATATATATAT
>APFE030069589.1:0-20082 GCA_000404065.3 Pinus taeda | reverse complement strand
AATATATATATATATATATATAATGCACCCCTGAAGAACCCACACATCATGTT
This sequence comes from Pinus taeda, assembly GCA_000404065.3. Taxonomy (NCBI): domain Eukaryota; kingdom Viridiplantae; phylum Streptophyta; class Pinopsida; order Pinales; family Pinaceae; genus Pinus; species Pinus taeda. The sequence continues at coordinate 20,029 of APFE030069589.1, read as the reverse complement.
TCAAAAAGTGACATACATGTCCTTGTACCTGTCCCCGTCCCCAAACCCACATTTCCTAGCAACATAGTTTTTAAATGTAATGTTACGTGACAAAACGTCCCTCATTGATGAAAATGAGAATTTGGGGGTTGCCCAAATTCCCAATTTCTTTAAAAAAAAAACAAGATCCTGGACCTGTGGGTTATGGCCCACTACGCTTCCGCTGCGCACACACATTGTAACATTATAACAGTACACCATATAAGAGTTGAACGCACACAACCACACATAATTTGCTAAATTGTAAACTCATACAATAGTATACAATACTAGAACACATTTCACATATATATACAGAACAAATTACATCCAGGCTAAGGCATTTCAGCTTTAAACCCCAGCTCACAATCGACTACATCTTGCTCACTCACAATTTTACTCACAAATAAGATATATTTCTCACACCCTATCACATTACATTTATATAAGATGCATTAAGAAGGATGATCACATCCTCTCCTGATTTTTCTCCACAAAAGCTTCATGCATGCACGCTTTAAATCTGTTTTATCCTTTTAAATCTATTTTTCTGCTTTAAATCACGCTTTTCTTTTGTTCTGATCCTCTGGTCCAGTTTGCTTGCTTTGTCGTTGGTTGCTCCCGCATCAGACTCCTGAGGCACAAAAATTTATGACCTCCTGGTCATATGCTTCTCCTTGTCTTTAGTAATTTTATCCACTGCATTCCTTCACTAGAACTCTGTGAGCTGCAACCAACCTCTACAGTAACAGCCTCCTCTGTTACACAATACCTCACCAAGCCCTCCGCACTCGGTCTTTTGGCATCCTTCTCTAGGTTGCTGTAAATCTTCTCACCTTCCGCTGCCGCCATGTGCACAATAGCAAGACCATAAACTCTCCATCTTTAACACAACTGTACCTCGTTCCTCGTTCCGCAGAATCTTTTACTGCTCTGATACCACCTGATGAAAATGAGATCTGGGTATAAGCCCAAAATCCCAAACTCTTTAAAAAAATCTTGATCCTTCCCTTCAACCCATTACAAGCATGCAATATAGGATTAAAATCTCACAACCACAAGGTAATAAATACATAGCAATATATAATTAACACAGAACATGAACACATATTTGTATATTTACGGAACAATTACAAAATTAAGGCATTTCAGCCTTAAAACGAGCTCTAGCTCAACTACATCTTGACCCTCACAAAATTTATCACAGAACAGATATATCTTTCACACCCTATCACATTACATTTATATAAGATGCATTAAGAAGGATGATCACATCCTCTCCTGATTTTTCTCCACAAAAGCTTCATGCATGCACGCTTTAAATCTGTTTTATCCTTTTAAATCTATTTTTCTGCTTTAAATCACGCTTTTCTTTTGTTCTGATCCTCTGGTCCAGTTTGCTTGCTTTGTCGCTGGTTGCTCCCGCATCACTCATACTAGGTTGTAGAGCAACCTCTCGTTGCAACAATTTTTTTATTATAATTATTTTTTTACTATTTAAACAAAGTTTTGGTTGGGGAGAGTTTTAATCTTGAGTAAATGAATGATCTACCACTAGTGGGATGTTGTCGCCAAGATTGTGTGAGACTCAATCGAGTCTGGATGCCCCATGGGATAGTTTGTTTTCCCCACAAAATTGTGTATGGATGCCACATGGGATAAGTTTATTTTCCCCATAGGGCCACCCTTAATCCCTCCCCATGAAATTTGAACGAGACCATTTACTATAATCTCTTTTCACATCCCTATGAAATTTAAACAAGATCATTTAATATAATCTCCTTGGTGCAACCACACATTCGACCACTACCTCAACGTGCCCCATGGATTCAAGATATGTCCCCATGAAAATTAAACCTTACTCAATGGTGAAAAGTTCCTCACTTTTCACTATTGAATCCAACCACTTTGAAATGACCTAAACATAACATTTATCATAAAAATACAAACCAATATCCCATTTGTAACATACCTAGCCCCCTTGAGGCATTTTTAAGGTAACAGGGTGTCTAAACCTAACCTCCACAGTTACTATCTAGAGATGGCATTTTCACAATTACTCTTAGTTCAGTGACCTTGCAACTCCTTTCTAAGATCGCCATCTCCTTTTGCTTGCCATGAGCTTTCCAACAATATAAATTTCATTGAAATTTAAACTTTGGACACAAGGTTATGCATATTTGAAAATGTGCGCTCCAAGCATCACGTCAACATTTGTACCATTGCAACATGCAATTCCCATTTTGTCCCTTTGTCCCCACCATACAATGACGAATCAACTCTACATGGTTGACATGTGGCAATCCTTGCCCATGTGTCAACATCAAACAAGACATCATCTATAGTTCGACCACATTATGTTGCATTTCTCACATTTGGATCTAGATAATTCCTTACTATAGGATCTTCTGAATCTACAAACTTCTAGACACAATCGGGGACTCCAAACATCCAGATATGGGAATTTCCTTCTTTCCACAATAGCCAACGAATTAACCTTCTGAATATTAAGATCTCCAATATCAAGAACTTTATGTTGTTCATGTTATCTACCATCTGGCTTCCACCCCAGCATTGTTGCACACTTTGAGCCACGTCACCTCATGCCACAACATAGCATTCAATATGGGTCAAACCCCCACTCATCTAGGTATCTAGTTTTTAAACCTCTCTGAATTCATCAAGATCTAGAAAATCCCAAAATTCCAATTTCTAAAACTCTTGATATCCAAATTTTTGGATTCCACATCACCCTTGCCACATAGCACCACACCCATCACCACATCAACTTCATTATATTATCAATCAACATCATCTCACCAAGAAATGCATTTGTGCCATCTCATCATGACACATCATCCCTCCACATTAGTAGTTGCATCCTAGTTGGGTCTAACAGTGCTCACGTGAGCTCCATGTGGCCTACTACTCCAACACTCAAATTTGGGTTTTCATTAAGAACTCTTCATCAAAAAAATTAAATGCCCAAAATCTCAACCTTGGCAAAACCAAATCCTTTGATCCCATCCCACGACAGATCTCGAGCCTTCCACCTTCATTCATTATCAAAATCTCAATTTGCCCCCTTTTTCTAGTATGATTGATGAACATCAACTAACATAAACAACAATTCAAGCTCTACCCTTAAGAAAGCATCCTCACAAGAAGTAACCAAAGGTGGCAAAAGGTCTACTCCACAACTTGACCCCAATAGACATGAGATTCTTCTCTCCTTTGGGTTGCATACCTCAATTTCAAACTCCAAAATGTACAAACAAAAAAGCTAGCATTTTGACTTATTAGTTGGGGAAACAAGGTACCCAAACTCCTAAACAACAACTCTACAACCTATCCTTTAGAAACATCACAATTAGGCCCTTAAACTTCCTTTCCTAAGTATCTAATCAAAAGAACCTCCCAGTCTTTTCACTTCAACTTAGGATACAACACAATTGTTCAACCCCACTATTGGCCTAACAATGGCTAGTCATACTAAAAGAAACATGACAAGCCTTAGGCTCAAATGGGCTTGTGCATTTTAATTCACAAAACTATGCATCTTGGATTCAGTACAAGTGACATATTCTAAAGATAAATTTTGCATATAGCATTATGTAATAAAGGAAGTAACACTAGTAACCAAGAACAATGCACATTACTTCAGTTCATCATTCTCATACTCCATAAACTAGCATACTATCAATTATGAAACACTGAACAATACTATTATTTTTCAAAAGAGAAATAGTTACACTTATAAATGGATTGGATAGTTTATATTCCGTGGTAGAAATCACCAAGGCTATCCATCTCAAAATGTTCAACCCCATAACTATAAGATAAACCCTATCACTTGTCATGTCTATGAATGCATTAAGGTTAATACCCTCCACAAAAAAATCCTTCCTATCAACTCAATGCCACCTCCATGATGACCATCTCCACAAAATATCCTTCATATGCACCCATCGCCCCCTTGAAATAAAACTTATCAATACAAAGCTCATTAGAAAGTGAATAAATGGATTGGATAGTTTATATTCTCTTTGGTAGAAACCACCTAGGCCATTCATCTTTGGAATGTTAAACCCCACAATTAGAAGATCAAACATGTCTCTCATTAAGTCTATGGATGCATTAGGGTTAATATCCTCCTCCCCATAGGGAAAAATAGTCGCTTGGACTTCCTCTTTGTGATAGATAGATGGATTCTTAGTTGCAAAAAAGACTTCCTTGTGACCTTCCTTTTATGAAACTCCTAAAGATATGTTTGCTCATTTTTATACACAACATTTCTAGGAAAGTGCCTCAAAATATGAAGTGATTCTCATGTGACAACCCTTTGTTTTTCCTAGGTTACCGTTACACACCAAGGGAAAACCCTCGAGTACTTCCTCTCATTTCTAGGATGGTACCCAAGGTAAACCCTAGATTCTTCAAGTCACAAAGTTAGTTAAGAATAAGGCTTGAAGCCCTTACAATGGTGTTCTCACAACATGTCGCTTGCAAGAATTGAGCTTGGGTGGGGAGGATAGCAATCATTCCTCCCAAAGATCCAAAATAAACCCAATTGACAATCTCATGTGACTACCTAACATCCTATGGTTATATAAATATATTATAAGATATCTCAAATCACACGTAATCAACCATCAATATTGGTCCCCTCTATATCAATTCTTAAATTTATTGTAGATAAAAGCTCACTAATTCTCAACTTGGGTTTTTCCTTGTGGACAACCTTTAACAACTCTATTCTCTGGCTAGTTGCTCTAAGTGGGAAATAGAGGGACAAGATTCACTAACTCAATTCTAATGTTTACTATCTTAGTTGTTATCTTAGTTAACTTGTCAACATCATGCTAGCTCTTCATCTATTGCTTTGACTCTTCAACGTCATCTCTCATGCCATGGCCTTTCATATCCTTCAACATGCTAGTTGTTTTTTACTCTTCAATATCATCTCTTATGCCATGACCTTTCAAATCCCTTAAACATGCTAGTTGTCTCCATCTTGTTGTTTTCATATAACATCATTTCTTCTTGTCATGCTCACCTTACTTGATCCTAGTCTCATTATTCCATACACATTACTTTTAAATAATCAGGAAACATATGTGGTTTTGTACATAAAGAAACATGTAGTAATCATTCATTAACTATAACATTATTTCATCCATTCATTAATCATATACACAAAATACTTCATCTATATAAACTTTATCATCAAAAATATGCTTTCATAATATGGTACATGATGTTTCTAGTTATATAACTAATACAATCATTTCTTTTTCGTTTTCTTTATTTTTGAAATGTATTGATAAATGATGTCATCAATTCCTTCTTCCCCTTAAGTTGTTATGGTCTTTGCAAGTCTTCTTGACAACCTGGTCATGTACTCACGACATTGAGGCTTTTCATATTTAAATAATAATAATAAGAAGAAGAAGAAAAACAATGTGCTTTAAAAATAACCCATCTAGATCCACCTTCACCCCAAAAATCTATCAAGCACTCTAAGATCAAATCCTTTAAGGTGCAAATGTTTGCAAAAAGTTGCAAAATCAAAAAAGGTTTGCACCTCAAGAGGTTGATCTCCTCAATACTTGATACTAAGGTTAGGATACTGAGATTAAGATGGTCGATAATCAGCGCGAATAGTCTCTTCTAAGAATGTGATATTGAAATTCATAAAACACCAATATGTCAACAAGATTGTGGTTTGACAATGAAGACAGTGACATGCCAAGCTCCTCCCCAGTGTTCAATTCCACCAAACATAAAAAAGGAATTGGGGCTAGGTGCAAGTTCTATATGATTTTGGTGGAAAAGTTGTACGCCACTACAGCCTCTTAGCTAAATAGGAGTGCTTAGTTCAATAGTTCATCCATTGAGCACCATTATAACTTACATGGCACGAGGAAAGGGGTTGAGCATTGCTTGTGGCATCAAACATCTATGAGCTAGGTGTAATGCCTTCCTTGAGTTTGAAGAAAGCACTTTCCAAACAAAACCATATTCCAGCAGTATGCTGAGACGTGAATTTACTATCACAAAGTCTTAGATTAGGCACGACTCGCACCTCAGTGGACACTGAGGATATAAAAAGGGTATTAAATTTCACAGACCTTGGACCATCAGTTTTTAGCATTAAAGGTTCTCCCACAACCACCTTTACAGTTTAAGCACATCTTCCATATTTAATCTATATATATAATCTCTTGTTGTGAAAAAAGTGTTAGGCCAAGAAAAAGTGAGTGATTGGTGACTATCCCATGAGAATGATTATCTATTATCCACAACAAACCTTATGAAAAAAGTCCAAACATAGTATTTTACACAGAATAGAAGATGTGTTGGAAATACTAAGGAGGTGAATCAATATTCATTTCAATTGTTTATTAGCCAGTTAAGATTTTTCTTAATTAAACCCACAAGTTATGCCAAAACAAAAGAGGTAGAACAAAAATAATTTTATTAATGAAAATATTAAGGACACCAATCCTCTTTTACAAAGATAAGTTCCTATCTGTAATCTGTCTTTCAATTCTTCAAGGCACCAACCTTGAATCAAGACACCAATCCTCTTAATCAGATCCAGGCACCAACCTAGTCTATATGAGGACACCAATCCTCCTAAACTCCAACCTTTACAAAATACATCAACCAAAAGCATACATAGAGGCCAATATCTCTTGGAGAGCCATAATTCTTATTGCTCAATTAAGGACTAATTCTCATCAACTTCGTTGTGAAGCAGGCACTGGAAAAGGCCAAAAGGAGTGTGGGAGGAAAGAGTATGCATTTTTTGTTCTTCCGAAAAAGTGGAAACAGAAAAACATTTCATTTTAGAATGTAAGGCCTTCAAAGACAATAGGGAAAGTTATGCAAATATGTTGGAAGCTAGCTCTTGGGATAATCTATTTAGCGAGGGGTTTGTCGAGAAGTTGGGAGCATTTATTGTGAAGATTCACAAAAAAAAAGGTCGAATGCATTAAGCAAATGAAGAATGCAATATGTTCCATAAGGCTATCTTTAGCCTCGTGGACGTCATTTATTGTGAAGCTTCACAAACAAAAAGGTAGAATGCATTAAGCAAATGAAGAAGCAATCGTGGACGTTAAAATAATTTCTTTCTTTCTTTCAAATACAACTCAATCACTCTATCAAGATAGATCAATATATTCCTTTGCAGTGTCTAAGATGTAGCTCAAATTACTTCAAAAACTGCTCCAAGACCTCTTTAATGATTGCTCAAAGGATTCTCCAAGGTCACCGTCACATCTTGCTCCAAACAAATTCCAATGTTTTCTTCTAGAAAAAACCTTCAAAGAGTTTGCACCATAATATATTAAAGGATTGCACCAAAAAGTATGCTCCAAACCCTTTTGTCTCATCAATATCACTTCAAATCTGCTTTCACAACTTCAATGTCTCCTTTAAAAACTCTGTTACAACAACTCTTCAAGATCTACTCAAAATCAGTTTCAACAAAGGCTTCTAGACAGCTCTCCAAGGTGTGTTCAAGACAATTCAAAGGCTTCTAAGGAAGGTCTCCAATTCTGCTTCAAAAAATACTTCTTGAATCCTCCAAAAGGGCTGTTCCAAGTAAGATTCAAGATTTGCTTCAACAAGAATGGTCCAAGTGCTGTTCTATAAATTTTCAAAATCTATTTAAAAATTTGTCACCGAGATCTGCACTAGAATAGCTTCAAATAAAGCCTAAATTTTGAGTCAATGGTAGGTCAAAACATAGGTCATTATGTCTCAAAGTCTTTCCTTAGGAGTGGCCGAATAGCAGGGCTGAAATTGTCCTTTTCACAGGGCTGAATTTTGCAGGCCCGAGTTCTGTTACACTGGGCCGAATTGCAAGGCCCTCGGGGCCAAATTACAAGGACCTCAAGGCCCAGTTGCTGGGCCTGCTACAGGCTAAGTTCTGGTCTCTTTTACAGGTCGAAATTCCCTCCTTTTCTTGGGCCATAATCTAATTTTTTGTGCAAACAAGGGAGGACAAAGATACGCCTTATTGACACATGGGCCAACACACTGGGTGTTTTACATAGCCTTGCAATCTGGAATGCTAAATAAATGTTCTGATGGTTATACTTCGAATGATAATATTGTGCTTTGAATGAACGCTGTGATTGCACGAATTCTGATGCGAGTTCACCGCCGTTTAACATTTCTGGGTCTTGCTGATCTACTCTCTGATGTGAATACTTACAGTCATGTGGTTTCCTGGCATTGTTGCCGCATGCGTCTCATCTGACATCTGTTTTGCACAATGTATTTTAACCAGTCTTGAGGGTTTAACATTTTCCATACAATTTTGTGCCTATTTTAAGAGTACGCCTGTGGTTTTACTGATCAACAAGCTGCTCACGGCATTCACCTTTTCACATCAATGACAGCATTTACCCTTTTATGTTAATGACAACATCTTCCAACAAGATGATAGTACTTTACAGAAACACACAGTGGTGCAGAAGATGTAGCTGAGAGTCGATCCTTAAGTTGGTTGAACTGGATATCTGGACTTCCATCCTAATGTGTTTTATTCACCGCTTACCCTATGAAAAATCTAATATTCAGATGTGATGTGGGGCATAAAGTCATCACAAAGAATACCCTTGGAATTAACAGCTTGAAAAGTAAGAAAAAACGATATTCTAACTTCGGTGATGGAAACAATCTACCATCCAACTTGGAATATTGAGCAATCTACAATATGATCAATACATTTATAGACATTCAAGTCGTGGTATGTAATACGCAGATCCAGTTATGACCATTTCATTCTCTGCATTCAATTAAGCTTAAAACAGAGATTTCAAAAAATATTCCTATTGGAGTGGAATAGCGGAGATAATGAATATGGAGAATACCCTCGACTGTCTATACGCCCCAAGGTGAACGTATGGACTGCTGCGCAAACTCTTCTTCCAGTTGCTGCTGCTGTTCCTCTTCCTCCACCTCGCCCCGGCACAACCAACGTTAAAATGGGGTTTTGCCAAGCCTTAGCAGCGGATATATCTCGATTGCATGTAGACTTTCTAGGGTTTCTGAAGTCACTTGTAACCGTCGATCTACATGCTCATCGACGGATCAGATTAAGAGAAAGTCGTCCTAGAGATTTGACCACTTTAAACCGTGGATTTTAGACACGGAGGACGTACTAATATTTGTAAGTATAAATAATATATGTTTCTGACGGTCTCATTTAATGAAAAATCAAATGATGAAAAAAACAAAAATTGTAAAAGTGATTGAAGTAATAAAATTTTCTATGTATTTGGTAGTATATATATATATTTAGAGAAATTTACGAGTAACTTGAGTTATAATTTGAGCAATAAGGTTTATATTATAAAAGGAAGAAGAATGATTACACATTTTTGCAAGAGTAACAATATTGGAATTAGAATATAATTTACCAATGTGATCACCTCAACAATGTCACTTAGGAGGTGAAAAAAGACATATCATATCTCATATATCATTTTACACATGAGGAGGAGGAAGGTTAAATTACTAATCTAGATTTAGATTTTACATTGGAACATATTAGACAAGTTTATTCAATTTAGAGATAAGTGGACATCTATATTAGCATATAAAATTGAATGGGTTGGTTGAAAATTAGTATTATTACCAATATGAAAATGCAAAAGGCATATTTGAGCCAATAGCGAAAATTCTTCAATATCAACATCAAAATGTGTTGAAATTCTAATCATTTTCCCGTGTCCACCTCTCCTTACATTTTTTTTTTTTTGCCCGGCCAAAGCATCGACTTCAAAGATGGGTGGCAAGAATGATTATTTCTATCAAAAACTCTTCTAGCCAATCCCAAAAATAACATCAAATAAATACTTGCATTTCAAAAACAAGCGTTGTTTCACAATTACAATCAACCAAAATTTAGTTGTCCATTAGATCAAACGAATAAGCCAATTCTCTCTTACTAGGATATTAGAATGTATTTTGATTAATGTAAAACTACATGTAGAAGAAGAAGACATAGCTTGAGATTGAAAAATCTAGATTTTAATTGCTTTGTTGAGGAGAGATTTAGCTGGAAAGTTGGACAAGACACCTTCTTAGCAAGCCAAATTCCTCAAACTTTTAGAATAACAACTAAAAACTTATTATGTTTTTTAATATTAAGCATTCAACTTCCATTAAATTAAACATTAATATTAAGCATTCAACTTTCATAGGATAATGTGTACGGAGAATAACCTCGAGTAGTGGATATATCTTGATTACATGTAGAGTTTCTAGGATTTCTAAGAGGTCATTTGTAACTGTCGATCTCCATGCTCATCAACGGATTAGATTAAGAGAAAGGTGTCTTAGAGATTTGACTAGTTTCATTAAATTGTAGGTTTTAGATATGGTGGAAATATTAATATTGTATATATAAACAAATGTTATCTTAGCATCGGGGTTTTAGGGTTGAAAATTGAGAAAATACTAGCACACCTTTAAAGGAGGGGAAAGAGAATGCTGACCGAGAAAAATAAATAAATATAATATATATATATATATAATATATAATATATAATATATATATATATATATATTATATATATATATATATATATAATGTGTTTGTGACTATCCTATTTAATGAGAAATCAAATGATGAAACGAAAATAAAATGTAAAAGTGTTTGAAGTTATAAAAAAAATTATGTAGATGGTAGAAACAAGATATGTCACTTATATACACTTTTAAATTTTGGATATTACCTAGAGATATTTGTTACCCACAAGCAACATTTTCAAAATTAGCAAGAAGATAAAGTATAATAATGTTGAAGGGAACTTTAGGAGTAACATCATTTACAACTTGAGCAAGAGGGTTTACATGACAAATAGGAAGACGGTATCATTTGAATTAGAATATAATCCACTAGTGTGATCATGCCAACAATGTTAACAAAGAGGCGAAGAAGGAAACATTGGATCTCATATATCATTTTACACATGACGATGAGAAAGGTTAAACTACCAAACTATATTTAAATTTTAGATTGGAACATTTTGGACAAATTCATTCAATTTAGAGATAAGTGAACATCTAAATTAGCATATAAAATTGAATGGGTTGGTTGAAAAATAGCATTATTAACAATATGGAAATGTAGAAGACATATTTGAGCCAACAATGAATCTTTTTCAATATCAACATAGAAATGCATTGAAATTCTAATCATTTTCCTGTGTCCACCTCTCCTTACATTATTTTTTGCCCTGCCAAAGCATCAACCTCATGGATGATTGGTGGGAATGCTTGTTTTCATCAAAAACTCTTCTAACCAATCCCCAAAAAATAAACATCAAATAAATAGTTTCATCTCACAAACAAGCATTGTTTCATAATTACAACCAACCAAAATTTAATTTTCCATTAGATCAAAAAAATGAGTCAATTCTTTGTAACTAGGATATTAGAATGCATTTTTATTAAAGTAAATCTACATGTAGAAGAAGAAGACATAACCTGAGACTGGAAAATCTATATTTTAATTGCTTTGTTGAGGAGAGACTTAGCTTGAAAGTTGGACAAGACACCTTCTTGGCAAGCCAGATTCCTCGAGCTTTTAGAGTAACAAATAAAAATTTATTATGTTTTTTAATGTTAAGCATTCAACTTCCATTAAATTAAACATTCTTTCTAATGCCTTAGAACTCCAAAAGCAACCGAACTTGGGCATTTATAAGACCCATATGTCAGGCCAGGGTAACTCTAGAATGAATGAGCGAGAGAAACTGATTATATTATTCATTAGCTAACATACATTTATATACATAAATATGACGGATCAGTTCATCTTCTGGATGACTGTCCAGTTCACCCATCCGTTTCGGATTAGGGTGTCAACATTCCCCCCCTTAATCTGAAGGGATGTTGGTGAGTCCAAGCATCCTTCTGAATCTTTCAAGCTTTTCTCTTCCAAGCGCTTTGGTGAAGATGTCTGCAACTTGCTCATTTGTGGAACAATGGCGGAGATGGATTGTTTTGGCCTCAACATGATGTCGGATCAAATGATATTTATTATTGATATGCTTTGTACGATCATGAAACTTTGGATTCTTGGCCAACTTTATTGCAGAGGTGTTGTCAATCATGAGTGGAGTTGATTGTACTTGTTTCACCTGCAAATCTTCAAGAATTTTCTGAGCCACACAATTTCTTTTGTTGCTTCAGCTGCTGCCACGTATTCTGCTTCTGTTGTGGAATCTACTGGAACTGATTGTTTGCGTGATCTCCAAGAGACAGCTCCTGATCCAAGACTCATAGCATATCCTGACAGTAGATACCTACTTCCAGTTTCTTGGTCTCCAATCGAAAGTCTGAATCAGAGTATCCAATCAAGCTGAAGTCGCTACGCTGTGTATACGATTCCAAGGTCTTGAGTTCCCTTCAAGTACCTTAGAACTCTTTTTGCAGCAGACCAATGTCCCTCACAAGGCTTTGCATAAACCTGGAGAGGATTCCAACAGCAAATGAAATGTCTGGTCTAGTAGTAGTGAGATAGATGAGACTTCCTATAAGCTGTCTGTACTTTGTTGCATCCTCAAATTCTTTTCCTTCAATAGATTTGAGCCTCAAGTTTTGTTCCATTGGAGTAGAAAGAGGATTGCATTCTGTCATGCCAAATCTGTTTAACAAATCTCCAATGTATTTCTTTTGAGAAAGAAATATGGATTTTGAATGTTGGGTTACTTCAATGCCAAGATAGTAATGAACATAGCCCAAATCAGTCATAATTCCACTTGATCCTATGGTTGAATAATTCTTTTCTGACTTAAATAACTTCCTTCTCGCAAATGCTATTGGATGGTCAATATCACCTGTGCCTGGTTGGGTTAACACAACTCCTAATGATATGCAAGATGCATCTACATGTACGTGGAATTCCTTCTTCCAATTGGGGAACACTAGAATAGGCATTGTGACCATTTTGTCCTTCAATACATCCAAAATATTTTGGCAATTATCATCCCAAAAAAACATCACATCCTTCTTTAGTAATCTCTCCATGGGTGTAGTGACCTGCGCAGATGCTTTGACAAACTTCCTATAATATCCTATATGGCCCAATGTTGCACACATCTATTTGACATCCCTTCGAGGCTCCAAATTGATCATTACTACAATTTTGGTAGGGTTTAACATTAACCCCTTTAGATTAAGGGATATCTGATACTTCCAACAGCTATCCAACATTAGGCGAAGACTTGAAACGTGATTTTTCACTAACCCAAGTACTATCCAATCATTAAAGTAAACCTCCAAAAACTTATGAATAAATTCTTTGAAAGTTGCGACTACCACCGTAGAAAATGTTTCAGGGGAATTATTAAGTCCAAAGGGCATAATGGTTTACTAAAAACAACCCCATTCTATAGCGAAGGTAGTCTTATTTAGATCCTCCAACACGATTTTCATATGATGGTATCTTGAAAACCCATCTGTAAATGAATAGGCTTCTTGACCTCCAATATTCTCTAATACTTCATTTGTGAATGGAGTAGGGAATGGACCATTGGCACAAGCATCATTCAGCTTTTTTAGATCTACACAGATTTAGATTTAACCCTTCTTATTCTTTTCCTAAACCACCATAGGGATAACCCAGTCTGATTCCTCGACAGGCTCAATAATCCAGGCTCCAAGCAGCTTATCTAATTCTTCACTGGCTTCACATCTAGCTTTAGAGTGATCTTCATGACACTTAGATCACCTACTATTCGCTTCAGATTAGAGAAATTTGTGGGAAACAAGCCATGATACTCCATCAATAACTCAACAACTTTGTCCACTATGTCCTCATCCCAATAATCACCTATATTTACAAAATTCAGCTGCACTTTTGACCCAATGTTCCCCTACTTAGTTTCCAAGGACTTTGAGATGTCAGGGAATTCTTCCTTAGGTCCCCTGACTTTGTGTTTTCCTTCTAACTCTAGAATGTTCATGTTCCTAGGATCTTCATCACCTTCCTCTGTGGTCATATTGTAGCATTCCAGAGTGTGGCACAGTTGCGTACTCCAATCTGGTTGTACCCACATGATAGGTTCTTTAGGCATTCTGAATATTACAACTTTGATTTTCCTATAATTCTTTGTCAATAAACTCAAATCCAGCCTCAAAACTGAAAGTTAATAGAAAAATTTTCTTTAGAACATCCCAATTTTTGGTTCCATGTCACTACTCTATTTCTAGATACCAATTCAATGAAATAGTATTCAAAATGTGGCAGAATATGTGAACCCATTCTAGCTGTGTTTCTTCTCCCCATGCTTTTGTCCATCGATCCATATTCTCACGCAGATCATCATTTCCTATATATTTCTCTGCAATGCAGGTATTAGCATACCCAAACTGCAGCTCCATCATCCGTTGATATTCCTTCTAGTCTGCAAAGTTGTTCTTATATGTGCCCCACCATCTGGTAGGAGTAGCTCTGAACATAATTTCTAGTGCATGGAATCAATGTTCCTCCAGTACATCCCTTTCAAATTTATCCAGAAATAAATTTACATCTTCTAAACCATTATATACAGTAAGTTGCATACCTCATTGGATATACATCAGAGTGACTTAGTAAGCCTGTTGCATCACATCGTCGATACCTCATGCAATTTGTTCCACCAATGTTCGAGCTCCGCATCTGAATCTAAGTTGCAGGAGCCGTCCTTCTCCCAAGTAATTCACCCATCCAAGTAGGGTTGTTCAAATCCTCATCTTGTACAGTAAGCTTACATATTTTCTCAATATCTTCCTCTTCATAATAATCACAGATTGGTTCAATATATTGCGCACCCTCGCCTAGATCCAATGGAACAATAATGCTTAATTCCTTCTTCTCAAATGTCATGTTGCACTTCTTTAGGTTGATGACGACATTCATATCAAATGCCCAATCAATTCTGAGCATCACCAGGTATGGATTACTATCATCCACTATTTTGATTACTTCAAAATCATCTATGATGCATGCCCCTTCAATATCAACAGTTACTCCGTGTAGGTGCCCCATAGGAATAATATTTTGTTTATTCACCATTTGTAGTTGGATCAGGGACCACTATAGTGTTGGTTTTCCCATTCTTTCCCAGGTTTGTTTCGGAAAATCATTTGCATTAGATCTCAAAATCAAGGATCACCTTGTTCATTTCAAATTCTCCAACATGGGCAATCAATCTCATCTCTCGACCAATCCTTTTCTTACCTTTTTCCACCTTATGCATTGTGCATTGTTTAGGAAATGGCTTACCCTTTCCAGCGTTGTTATCTATCAACTCTTGCAGCCCCTCTACTACGTTTTGGTCTCTTAGGAGCTTCATGTAGGTTTTTAAGAAGGATGTTAACAATGATGGATCTTCTTCCTATGTAATACTGACTTTTCCAGGCTTCTTCATTCGTGTACTATGAGCCTTTTATGTGGAAGCTCCTCTTCGCCTCCATAAAAGTTTCCTTAACTTTATTCAAATAAATTCCAGCCTCTTTGTCAGTAGCCTTGCATACCTATACATTTTCCTCTACTTTTTTCCCTTTATCCTCCCTAGTAGCTATATCTCTTCATGTAACGATATTAACACTAGGTCCATCTTCGCATTGTTTTGATCTCATCATCTGGATGTTCTGAGTAGGTTGTTGGGTCTGGTCCTTCTTTTCTTGCATCGTTGCGATGAGCACAGAACAATATTCTATGACATGATCAAACTGTTGGGATTATTGACACAAGGGGTGCGTTGGATTCTAAAAATGTTGGGCAGAGTTACCTAGTTCTCCACAATTGTAGCAAATGTTCTATCCTCGACCTCTTCAAGCTCCTATCCCTCGTCCTCTTCCTCATCCCTAGAATTCCCCTTTCATTATAGTTGCACCTTGATCCTATTGAGGATTTGCCTCCATCCGTACTCTATATGTTGGTGTTATGTCCATAATTAATTCATAAGTTTAGAAATTTCACTCGTCATGACCTACAAACTTACAAAAGTTCCAAAACATTTGTCGAGGAGCTTGCACAAACTTCTTCAACAAATGACAATTGTCTATCATCTATTTTCCTATGATCTGGTAGGTAATGCACCATGGTATTACACCTATACTCGTCCAAACGGTATTTTCTAGCTTCAAGGGGAGATGACCCCCCCAACTAGATAATTTTGATACACTGGGAAATGATCCTTGTCGTGACCATGGCCTTTGAATTTTAAACACCATACTTCCATGTGTGTCTCATTCTATATTTCCTTTCCCTTTTTGAGACTTTGCAACTCCATATAGAGGCTAGCCAACTACGACCGAATTTGTTGCACTCCTAGATTTGTATCTTGAATAGGTGAGGCCTCCAACTCCATAGCAATCTATAGTGCCTCAGCCTGCATTCCAATTTTATGTTGTGACAATGGTAATCTCAAGTGAGGTAACAATGAAGCAATGTACCAATCCTTTTGTTTTTCATCTGAGATATGTAGATTACTGTGTTGTAGCATACCTTTCAACCTTTAATTGAAATCCCATGTAGACTCATTTACCTTTTGCTTAATTTCTTTAACCTTAGTTATGGACTAAGCTTGAGATTTAGGCTTCTTGAATTCATTATTCAGCGCATCCTTCATATCCTTTAGTGTCGCAGCTGGATGAGTCATACTATACTTGATATTCTAGCTCAGAACCCTATCCTGCAATGATGTGACCAGTTGCACTTTCTTCAGGTCATCATCTATTATCTGTTGTGACTTCCACACAACATCTGCTATGAAATAGAATTTTTCAAGGACTTCTGTCCCTAAACCCTTAAATATGGGCATCTTCATAGCACTTGCCATATTGAATGGTGGAGGTGGAGGTGTAGGTGTGTGAGGTGGAGGTGAAGGTAGAGATGGAGTGGATGGATGTGGTATTCGCACAATACTCTGATTTACCGGCACATCTTGACGCGTCTTCAGACTACTACTTTCTTCGTCACTATTAGACGCTCCCAACAAATGAATATACTCAACACCTAAATCTAGATCTCTTCTGGCTTTCCACTTTGCGTCATTCCTCTTAAGTCTTGTCTAAACATCAATTCAATGGAATAACCCATTTTTGAGACAATAGCATTTTAATCCAACTTTTCAGGGACTTCAGGTACTTACCACTTGGTCCCTTGTAAAATCGATGTTCAACTTCACTATAACTGACAGTTTTGTCAATCACGAACTCAGTAATGAATCCACCCAAAATGCTATCAATCCAATAATCGACAAACCTCGTGATCTTGTTTTATGAACCTTCCAGAAGCCTCACTACTCTGGAGTCCACACTATAGGGTTATCCAACTTCCATGTACCTTAACCATCCTCCAATCTAGCCAACCATTTGAATAATTTGCACGGAAAAGAGCATAATAAAATTTCATGTTCTTATGTCTACAGGTATCTATTCAACCATTCTTCCTTCGACAAGTGCAGATTCGTATTTTCCTGGGTTGCAAACTCGTACAGCTTGTGATCTATCCACTTCTAATTTTCCTTCTTAGTCAGTATCTACTTATGCAACATCACCCACTTCTCAGATAGATCTTGGTCCCAACAACGAAACCATTTGTTGGCTTGAGGGGGATTGGAACCAGGTTCAGAATTAGTTGTGCTAAACAAAAAAACCCTACACTACTGACCCTTTTGGCAACAATTCGCCTAACACAGGTTGCAGTCTCACCCGAGGTAGTATTGGGGGATGATAGAACTAGGTTTTTGCATCCAAAGGACTATGTGATGTGTTTCTGTTACTCTTAGGGGCCCTATTCCAACCTTAGTGAACCCTAACCCTTAAAACCCAGAAATTATAGTAAATAGTAATTAATAGATTTAAACCCTTCGCTGATTGTTCTAAACATTCACAACATCATGTAATTAAACATATCTAACCCTTTTCTGCATCTATTAATTTTCATGATAAATTGTAGTGAACAGAGTTAACATACACTAAATTCAGAAGTAAATAATAACACACAGATTGATGAGCCTTCATATTGCAACAAGAATGCTGCAACTCCCAAGGCTACTGACTTTAATTATCAACTTGCGATTCGTATAAATGTAAGAGGTATCGGCACTATATGTGCAGCATACAATGTTTCCATCCTTTGTTGTCATGGGAGAAAATAAATGTCGCCTATTTTCAAGAATGAAAGACTGAATTTAAAAATGCTTGTAAAGTAACATGAAATCCTTTATCTACTTATTAACACACTTTGCTTGCAAAAGAACCCTACAATAACCGTATTTGTCAAATTTCATTTTTTAACAAACCTAAGCATGAAATATGATCTAGAGAGTACTAACTACTTTATGTATGTGTAAATATAAAAGAACTCATTTTTTAATCTTTTTGCTTTATGAATGCAAATGTTAATCTTTCCTTGTTCTTTGGCAGGGGAGAAAGGTATGGAGGAAGAGGGTTAAAATGGTATTGATGGCATGGAGGTCAAGTAGAGGCATAGTCCCAGCTTCGGTGATGATTCTTCTCAATTCAGTCTCAAAACATGCCACTATAGGTTTTCCTACAGGATCTACTAGTTCTACTATAAGATCTCCTAGTTCTCCTATAGGATCCCTTGTTTTACTACAGGATGTTACAGATTTACTATAAGAAATTATAATTCATTGAGTGACCAATAAAACCAAATCCAAATTTTATGGGAATTTTTTTTTATTGAATAGGATTTCTTCGGTCTCCATTACAAGTGGAATCACTCAAAAATACCTCTATTAATCCATGCTAAAAAATAGCAGAAAATTACTAGTCGAAAATATAGAAATTCGAGAACTAGTGAGCTAGTAAATCTATAAAATGCCTAACCTAATCAAGTTCAAATGAAATGGGGTAATTTTTTTTATGAACTAGAATGGTTTTATGGTCTAATTTAAGTGGGACCAACTCGATTGAATCTCATTAGAATGATCTAAAAAATAGCAGAAATTTACTAGTCTTTGCCACAAAGGAGTTCCAGAAATCTAGATTTTGGAATAAGAAAGCTAATCCAAGTAGCTCAATGATTACTATGACCTTTCAAAAATTTTACAAGGATGAATTGATGCTTTTGATCCTAAAAAAGAACTTATATCAATGATTTAACCCAATCCTACAACAAGAAATCATTAATACTAAATGCAGAAATGGAAAGAAATAAAAACAAGAGATGCATGTGAATAAGAATTGAAAAGAAGGAAAGAGAATGATACAAAAGGGCTCTGAGGCTCTTTTGGTGGCCAAGACCAAGGAAAATCAGATGCCTATGGAGGAGAACAAGATTTAGAAGCTAGATGTGACACCAATCTTCATTATTTTCATCAATATAATTACATCCCTGCAGGAAAATATAATGGAACTGCAGAAATACAAGTTCTCTCCACAAGAACACTAATGAAAATCTATCCCTAGAGGTAATTTTGACTTGGTACTTATACAAAATGATTAGGAACAATTCCCCATGAATGGAGGAAGCTTTCCTCACCAAAATCCCTTGATTAGTGGATCTGGTTCCCAATACTAAGAATCTGCATTAAATGGAAAGGAACACATTCCTAGATTTTCTCAATCATTTGAGTTCCACAATCTCTGCCATAATTCCATAATATCTTATTGATTTTTTGTTTAATAGTGACCCTCTTGTAGTAGTGAGAAAGTGCGTAAATTATCTCGTCCAAATCTGTCAGGCCAGGGTAGCTCCAGAATTAATGAGCGAGAGAAAACTGATGTTGTTATTCATTAGGTAATCTACATTTATATATACAAATAAAACGGATCAGTTCATCTTCTGGATGACTATCCAGTTCACCCATCCGTTTCGGATTAGGTGTCAACATTCCCCCCCTTAATCTGAAGGGATGTTGGTGAGTCCAAGCATCATTCTGAATCTTTCAAGCTTTTCTCTTCCAAGCGCTTTGGTGAAGATGTCTGCAACTTGCTCATTGTGGAACAATGGCGGAGATGGATT
>APFE030069585.1:0-21161 GCA_000404065.3 Pinus taeda | reverse complement strand
GTTACTGAAGTGTGTTTTGTAGTTGTTATTTTTTGGAATTTTAATTACATGTATATTGTGGGATTTTGATTTTTTTTAATTATAATTATTGTTATGAAGTAAAGTTGTTTCATTTTTTTTATATATTTTTATTTATAAATTAAAATGTTAGATAGGAAAAATTAATCTACTTCCTCCTTGGATCTTGGGAGGTGATTTTAATATGATCAAGTCTTTTTCGGAAAAAAAGGAGGAACCAGAGCACTAACCAAAGGCTCTTTAGCATTCCAATCATTCACAGATGATATGTAATTGTTTGATTCAGAATTGAGCAATGGCCTTTTTTCCCAGAAATAGGCCCTTCGGATTAGAAAATATATGGCTGTCCCACCCAGATTTCACCAGTAACATTGAAAAATGGTGGTCTGAAGACCTGCAATAACAAGGATCACATATGTACATCGTGCATAAAAGGATAAAGCATGCCAAGTTCAGGCTCAAAGAATGGAACGAGAAGGATTTCGAAACATTTTTGTGAACAAAAAATCTTTGGAAATCAAAATTCAACAACTCAACCAGGCATTGATCCAAGATAGCTTTGACAAAGTCAAGAGTGATCAGGTTGAGAAACATCATCAAGAATGGGAAAATTTATGCAAACAAGAGGAAATATTTTGGAGGCAATAGTCTAGAGTTCAGTGGTTCAAGGAAGGAGAGCTGAATACAAGATTTTCCCACTGATCCACCATAGCTAATAGAGCACACAACAGAATCTCTTTGATAAGGAACGAGAATGGGGAGCTGCAGAACACTCATAAGAATATTGAAGTGGTGCTTGTTAAGAATTTCCGAAACATCACTCGGGAAAACAATTCAAACATGGAACAATCCATCAAGGAAATTATAAGGCATATCCCTAAGTTGGTGTCTAGAGAGGACACTTTTAACCTCAAGAGACTAGTTACTGAAGAGGAAGTCAGCAAGGTTCTCAAAGACATGCAAAATTGCAAAGCTCCAGGCCCGGATGGTTTCAACATTGATTTTTTTAAAGCTTGTTGGCATATTGTCAAACAAGACATTCTAAATGTGGTGGAGGATTCCAGGTGTAGCAAAACCATCTTGAAAGCCCTCAACACCTCCTTCATATCCTTGATCCCCAAACAGGAATTAGGTCAAACTGCAGATAAGTGCAGACCCATAGCCTTATGTAATGTAGTTTACAAGATAATATCCAAAGTTGTTGCTAATAGATTAAGACCTCTCCTTCCTTACTTAGTATAAGAGGAATAGACAGGTTATGTGGAGGGTAGACAAATTTTAAATAACATTATTCAAGCCCATCAAGTGGTGCACATGCTTATTGGTAAAAAGCAGACAGGGATGATCATGTAATTGGATATTGCCAAAGCATATGACAAGGTGAATTGGATTTACATCAAGAAGGTCCTCACTGCTTTTGGCTTCAATCACAACTGGGTCAGATGGGTCATGTCTCTGGTGATTTCTTCCAGCTTTTCCATATTGGTAATTGGATATCCCTCAGAGATTTTCATTCCTTCTAGAGGGCTCAGGCAGGGAGACCCGCTCTCTCCCTTTCTTTTTATTCTCATGATTGAAGGACTTGGTAGATCCATTAAGCATGCCAAGGAAATGGGCAAAATCAAAGGACTTCAATTATCTGAGAATGGTCAAGCTCTGAATCACCAACAATTTGTAGATGACGCCATGCTGCAAGGAATCCCCACAGTCAAAGAAGCTTTAGCCTTCAATCAAATCCTGAATGAATTTGCCATGGCTACAAGTATGGAGGTCAATATTTCTAAGTGAAAAATCTTCTTCTTAAACACTAACATAGCTATTCAGAAAAATATCTCAAGAATTCTTGGCTTCCAAAGGGATTCACTCCCCACAAAATATTTGGGAATCCCTATCACAGCTAGACCTATGCACAAGAGTATCTAGGAAATGGTGCTTAATAAGATACCGGACAGTCAAAAATTGGACCTTCAGAGTCTTGAACCTGGTAGGTAGATTGGTTCTGACAAAGGTGGTTTTGCAATCCATCCCAGTTTTTATGTTATCAACCCTCCCAGCTCCGAAAGGGGTTTTAGAGCAATTCAGGAATATACAAAGAGATTTCCTATGGGGTAAGGAAGAAACTAAGAAGAAGTGGGCCCTGCTCTCTTGGGATAAAATCTGTAAACCCAAGAGTCATGGGGGTCTAGGCTTGGATGATCAGGAGATTCTTAGTAAAGTGCTAGGAGCCAAGCTTTGGTGGCGATGGGTTCAGGAGCCAACAACCCAGTGGGCAAGGATCTGGAAAGAGAAATATGCCAGCTCTTGGGACACTAATGATCTCATAAGGATGTCTGGAAATTTAAAAGGATCTCATATCTAGAATAGAGCCTAGGAAAATAGAAGCCTAGTTCAAAAAAAAACAGCTTTTTGGGAAAGTGGAGAAACTGGAGGAAAATTGATTGCAGAGAGGATAGCCCCATTAAAATTAAAGCAGAGGTTCTAGGGAGCTTGCTTAAACAATAAAGGGGCAGGATAAATTGAGATGGGGCAATAACAATAAAGGCACCTTTAATCTTAAGGAAGCTAAAGGTATTCTCCTTCAGCTTGATTGAATGTTCTTGAAGATACTTGGAAGCACCTTTGGAAGCACCAAGGTTGGATGAATATTAAGCTTTTCATGTGGTTGGTTCATCATAAGAAAATTTTAAGTTGGAACAACATTAGGAAAAGGGGGGTTATGGGGCCTTTCAGATGCTAGCTTTGTGAAGAGCAGAAGGAGACCATGGAGCACAGTCTTAACAGCTGCTCTTACACCACATGGTTGTGGGATTATTTCTCTATCATTTTCCAACAGACAGATAGGGACAGAAGTAGTATCACAAATACCCTAAACAAGTGGAGAGGAAACTATTCGAAGAATGAGTTCCTTAATTTGGCCTGGGCCTTCATGCCAAGCTTCATTATCTGGAATGTTTGGAAAGAAAGAATAAAATAATTTTTAAGAATGAAAAGTTTATTCCTTTAAGACTATTTGATCTGATCCTAAAAAAGCTCAGGGAGACAGTTAGTATCACAGTTCGCAATCTCCCTAAGAATCCCCCCTCTGAGATTGAGCTGAGAATTCTCAGACAACTGGGAATGAAAGAGATTATTTCCCAAGGACTCATCAAGAAGAACATTACCATGGATACAGAGAAGGATTTCTGGCAACCACCACCAAAAGGCTATCTGAAATACAACATAGATGGTGCTTCAAAAGGCAACCTGGGAACAACTAGTTTTGGTTTGGGAAGAGCCACAAATAATATGGCAAAATTAATGGCTCTGGAACAATGTCTAGAGTTTCTGATCCAATACCATGTCTCTAATGTCATTGTTGAAGCGGACTCAGAGATAACCATTAACTCTGTGAAAAGAATCAACTACGGCACTCGACCAGAGAAAGTCTCCACTCGCTGGAAATTAATCTAGGTCTACCTAAGAATCCACGTTCACCTCTAGGAGCTTCAAACCATGAGTTTCAACCATGTTCGATGTCTGGCCAATAAACTAGAAGACCTTCTAGCGAACTAAGGAGTGAATAATGTTGATGGCGGAAAGGCGAAAAAGTGGCAGGAGATACCTCAAAACCATTTAAAGGTTTTCTGCGAAGAACAAGCCGTAGAAGACAAAGAGGTGTTTAGATATCAAGCCAGGTTGACTGGCATGAATTGATTTCTCCAGCTAGTACTTTGTATTCTATCAGTATGTATTTGGTAGAAAGGCGTGATAAAGTGGGTCTCATTTTATCGTGGAGTTAATTGAATGAGGTTCTTAGTTCTTTGGTAGACAAGTGGTCTGGTCTTTCCCCAAACAAGCACAATATTTGAGTCTGGTTTTGTAGCAGGGATAATTAGAATGTGTGGTTCGTTTTTCCAGCAGCTAGAATTTTCTACCTCTCCGCTTTAGGGCTTGAAACCACAGCATGGTGGGTTTTCTGGTGATCGCGTGTAACTTAAGTGGTTTATGGTTTTCTAGTTTCGGGAGCAATTACACGTGGTAGGTGGGTTAACTTTGATACGACTTTCGATCGCATACTATCTCTCTGTCGTATTAGGTCGTGCGATATGATTTCTGGCCGTTGGATTCAGCAGACAGGATCAAAGGTAGGGATTAAACGTGTTGTTTTTGGTGGGACCAGGTGGGCCCTAACCTTTCATCCAATTTTGCGCATGTTCTCCCTCTTTCATGGTGGGTGGAATTTGTAAAGTCGAGGGTATCCATGGTCGGATGTTGGCTCTGTGAAGTATGTTTTAACCGGAAGTGTGGGTGGGGGCTCTTGTAGACTTTCCACGTTTATTTCTCAAAAGTTTGGTCATCACTATAGTAGCTTGGGGGGTTTTGGTCATTGGCAGGGAGTCCTTCTCGAATTCTTTTAAAGGATCAGGTCTTATGTACAATATGTATTTTTCTTTGGAATTAATGAATTAGAAGGATCGACGCTTGCTTCAGCAAAAAAAAAATAAGATCTATTTATAA
The DNA here is from genome assembly GCA_000404065.3 of Pinus taeda. Lineage (NCBI taxonomy): Eukaryota > Viridiplantae > Streptophyta > Pinopsida > Pinales > Pinaceae > Pinus > Pinus taeda. Next base: position 16,646 of record APFE030069585.1, on the reverse strand, counting down.
TAGTTATCTAGATAAATGTTGCAGATTATTTACTCTAAAAGGGAATATTGAGGCCAAGAGATTAAAATCATTATCAACATTAATGATAATGAACATTGTATTAATATTGATTTGGCAAATCAATTATCAAATCTAGAGCCAAATATAGGTGAAAAGGAAAATATTTTTTGCATGAAACAATATGAAATCAAGGAATTGCAAGTGACAATTGATGATTATGAATGCATATCTCAATTTATTGCTATGACTATGTGTATAAAAAGATAAACATAATTGTTGAATTAACATGGTTTGGAACACTGAGTTACTTCATATTAAACACATAAAAGAAGGTCACACTTCAAGACATTACAATGAAGTCAAATTCAATAGTATCTTTATCAAAATACCTAAAATATATATTGAAGGTGATCCTAAGAAAATAAAAGTCAATTGAAAACATACAAAAACAATTTGACATAATTATTGTAGGAAAAGATGAAGAATGTTGTTGGGTTAGGAACCATAGTGAAAAATTGCTTACATAAATTAAGAAATTGATAAGAAGTCATTACAAAACATAGTAGAACAACTTATTGAAAAGAAAGCATCAAAATATTTAGATATGAAAATGCAAAGTTGAGGAACAAGGAACAAATATAGATCCATTTAATATCATAACTCAAGAAGATGCGAAACCAATTGAAGTAAAAATATACTCAAATGCTGGCGTACAAAAGATATAAATTCTGAGTGTACTTATTAATAGAAGCACATATATTAATAATGCAACATTGTTGCATGAAAAAATTAACCTTTGAAATAAAATAAAAAAAATGTTGCAAAGTTAGTTAATCAACATCCTAATCGCAAGAGCAAGTACATTAACTAGTTAATATATAAGCATCAACCAAAAAGGAAATAATTAATCTATCTTCCCAAGAATATTGATACTAATATCATTTAGTCTCATTATAACAATTCACCAAAGGAAGCCTATAAGCATAGTGTTCCACAAAATATCAAATTAGGAAGGTCAAATCATGTTATAGTTTCACAATTTTTCTTAGAAATTAAAATTTTATACATTTTGTTTGATCAATAATGACAACATCGAAAAACAAAGAATCAAGTGAAACTATTGCAAGTAGAAGTAAAGACATAAAGCCTTTTTATTAATAAGTTTCGATGACTCCCGGATGCGGGTGTACGTCGGAATTGAATTGCTGGAAAGGGAACAAGATGGCAAGTGGCTTTGCCACATGGCCATCCGTAAACCCACACACAAAGCCATAAAACTAATTTACAGTAGCAGTAAATGGAATTTAAGTTGGCACTCTAATCAACTCACCCACATCTACCAGCCTCAGCTCTGCATAATGGCACCCTTGGGTAATTTACATTCCACCTCCTCTGTCTCTAATCCTATGCCTCTGAACTACCATTTTCCCCTGGCTGCAATGGAACCAAGTTCACGCACTGCTATGGGAAAGCACTGCAACATTCTATGCTGCATTGAATTTGGTCCAGGTAATCATTATTCACAGATTTTTATCTGCAGCCTTATTCTCCATTCTGAGGCTATTGAACATTCTACCTCTGAGCCGACCTTTGAACCTGTTGAGCCCTCTCAATTCTCAGTGTCGAATTCTCGCAGAAATTCTCTTCGTCCTCGCGTCATCATGCCCTGGATTAACCATATAATGCAGAGCAAAAGAGGGAGTAGTAGAGGCAGATTACCTCGCTCTCCACCATCACCAGCCTTAGATTCCCCCTCCGCCTTGGCTCATTATGACTCAGACCGCTATCTAGACACTCGTAGTGGCAGAGGCCGCACACGAGATCTCTGCTGCCAGCCTTCGTAAATCACCCCTCCAGCCTCTGACATCCCCTCCAACCCATAGCAACCCCTTCACTCGGCCCAGTTCATCTATCGCTGCTCCCTGAACCAACCACTCATAAAAGCCACCATATTAATTACTTTCCACGAGGAGCCAGCCAACGAAGATGGATGCCTAGCCTGCGAGAAGCCAGCCAGTGACGATGGACGCCCACATTGCGTAAAGGAGAACAAGGATAATCGTCAGGACAAGACTACTGTGGAGGAGAAGAATAGCGATCCTCAGGCGAAGGGTGACACGGGTGTGTTGCAGCAGGAAGAGGACAACATGGATGCATACAGGTGTTTCATCATTAAAGAACACTCGTCAGCACTGCATGACACATGACTCGCCAGCAAAGAATGACACACGCCTCACCATGCATCTTTGGTTTTCAGGTTTCCAGAAATCACATCAACAAGATTATTTTGTGCATTTTTGAAAATTATGCAAGCTACTTTTTTCATTTGTTGGTCTCCCCTACGCGGGCAGCAAGTTCATTTTTTCAAATTCATTTTTGGACTGGACTGGTTTCCCATCTCTAGGCAGTCTCAATCTTGTTTTGATGCTTTATGCCTTGAACCTTGGCACTGACCTGCAGAGGCCAAAGCCTTAGTGTGTTATTATGTTACAGCAGTAGAATTTAGACTTAGAAGAAAAAATAAATTTGTTTCGACGACAAAGCATTTCTAAGGGGAAGGCAATGTTATGAACACAAATATATATAAATTAATATATAATAACTAATAATTAATTAATTTATAGTTAATGAAGAGAGATGTTAAAGGACATGTCTTTGTGAAAATACGTGACTTCTTATTAAAGGGTACTCTCACCTAATAATTATAATACTTATAACAAGATTCTCATTTCTAGTAGCATATCATTTTTTTTTTAAAGAAACGGGAAGCTTTATATATTATCAAACTGGAACACGGGTCAGAACCCTTACATTCACAGGCTGTTCTTCAACTATTGCAAACCAAAATTGGTCAAAATGGATTTTGTCTCTATTTTTCCTATATCCTATCTTGCCTCTAACTAAGTTTATTTTAGGCCATTATATAGCATTGATTTACAAAACATTGTTCAAAAAAAAGAGAGAAGACTGAAATAAAATATATTCCTAGAAGTTTTCCATTTTCCATGGAATTTTCATTTGTTGCCTCCTCCTACATCGAGACCTTTGTTTCTACAAACTCCTCAATCTTGCCCGAATTATCCGTGGCAGGAGTTGAAGGATCCTACAAGACAAATACTTCTTTAACAACCTCCATGGTCATTGCTTCCACTGTTACTTCTATCCCCTCCACCTTGGCTAAGAGGTTATCAGTTTTTGTAGCTACATTTTCCATTGTAAGCCTTAGTCTCTCCACATCTTTCATCAACTCAACTTCACGCATCTGCAACAAGAAGTGGGTACGTTCCTCCTCCGGTAACTTCTCCCCGATACACTCCATTTTGACCAACTTCTCCTCCAGTGAGATTACGTCATGTACTTCTCCCAACCACTCTCCAATTACCTCACCTAGAAATGCCATTCTTGCCTTTAGATGAACTTTAATTGATACTCGACGCAATTTCTTTGTAGTTGCTCTCAATTTATAGCAATTTGACTTACTCATGTCATGCTTTTCCTTCATTGTTATGCATTTAATGGTTGTGTTATTCTTTCGCATGGTTATCCCTGTTGGGTCGTACAATGGGTATAAGTTTACTCTTGATTACACTGTCTTTTTCCTTCTTTTTACATAGTTGTTCCCTGATATAGTAAGATGTTGATAAATCTTTGATGAGAAATGACTAAAATTGCTTTTGATACAGTTCAACTTAGCTAAGCTAACTTCCGTTGTTTTTATGCAGAAATTGGCAAAGGGAACAGTTGTTGTTCAAAAGATTGAATAGTAAATGCTAAACAGAGGAAAAGGAGTGGGTCTTATGCAGACGAATCAAAGAATAAATCAAGAGGATCAGCGCAAGTTGGAATGTTGTCTGATAATAGCATTTAGTTGTGAATCGCATTTATCTATTTTACTTCTTGATTATAAAAGGGAACTTATCACCCTTTTGAGAGGAGTAATTTTAATATACGAAGTGTAATCTTGAAGAATATAGCGCGTTCTAATGACATTTGAATTCGATGATTAATACATGAATTGAGTTGTTGTTCACTTGTGATATTCGGAAGTAGTTAAGCAGTATTCGCTAGCAGCTTGGGCCCAGTCACTGGTGGATTCCACTGTTGTTCCATGTGCTTTTACTTTTCCTCTATCGCAAGTTTATTTACTCTGCTTTACAGTCTTACAGACGGTTTACTTTCATTGGTGTGGAATTCGTGTATGTATTTCATTACTTCTTAATTCTATCAATCGATTTCATTTATTTATGTTGTGGATTGAATTAATCATTAGAAGAGAGTTATTTCCCGTTCATTAAAAGATAGAAGTGTTATTGATTGGATTGGATGCTTTATTCCTCAAGAGTAGTTTAGAGTCAGCTAGAAGAGATTTGTTACTACTACAGTGCACTTAGTCGATGCGATTGTAATTAGAATCTCTTGATTAAGACTGAGTCTTGGTTCTGATTAAGGTTGAGTTTTGATGCTTAGATAGATTATTTTCCCTGAAGTTGCAAGCTTGAGATTTATGATTTAATCTGTTTACTCTTGTATTGAATTTAATAAATTATCTCAAATCATTACTCTCCATAGATATAGAATTTGCACATATTGTGTACACTCTTGGAATAGAAAGACGTACCCAGGTTGATGATTAATGTGAGGCAACTAGGAGTTTTTAAAAACACCTTATAGCACCCAACATTTTGCGTCGTTGTTGAGGAGAGTGTTGACATTTCACAGAAGAGTGATGTATGTTTGATAGTTGCTGCTAGGAAAGAATTGGGTATTAAAAATGGAAGGTAATAACTTGTGTACAAGTAAGTAAAGTGATTGCTCCCTCACCCGCTTTTCAACGCAAGTAGGTAGGAATTGAAAGTAGAAATAGAAAATTGATGTTTATTTGCTGTGAAAGAATTGGATATTAAAAACGGAAGGTAAGAACATGTGTACGAGTAAGTAAAGTGCTTGCTCCCTTACCTGCTTTCCGACAAAAATTGCTTAGGAATTCAAGTAGAAATGAATGTTTTTATTTTTATATGAATGACTAAGAAGAAAAGAGTAGAAAAAAGATATAATTCCTCCATCCAAATCTAAAAAATCCAAGGGACTGGTGACCCTTGGACGATCAACCTTCATTGACGAAATCATAAGAAAAGCTGAGTCTCAGTGATCAGTAGGACCCCGAATCGTTTCTACAAGAAATCCTATTATAACCCTTCAGGCCGCAAGATCACCATCTGTAGCTAACATTGAGATTCACAGCAAAACTAAAGGGTTTGAATAGAGTTTTCATAATACTAAAAAATTGTAGATTAGCCCTTTACAAGAAGGGAATTATTGCAACCTCCATGAAGGAGGAGGAGAAACGGGTAGTACTAAATTATCAAAACCCAAATCTCCTCAAACAGTGGTTGAATAGAGGACCCCCAGTATTCCAGACCAAGGAAGTGTTGTTAAAATAATTTTACAAGTCTCTTCTAGCCCTCCCAGGAACAAATCTTCAGCTCCAAAAATCCTTGAAGAGTATTGGCATATTTTTGACCAAATGGCCAATAATCAGCGACAACCTTAAACCTCTACATTACAATATCCTATTGTTGACACAGCAGTCAATGCTCCCACGAAAGCCATCTCGTTACAGAATATTCCTACCTTTCATGGGCTAACTTCAAAGGATCCCGATGCATTCCTTTTTGAATTCGATGTTTTATGTAGGGGTTATGATTACACTACTGACCCCCAGAAATTGAAGTTGTTTCCTTCTACTCTGAAGGGAGTAGCTCTGCATTGGTTTATGGGGCTTGGTGGAGGTACCATTAACGACTGGGAACAAAGGAAAACAAACTTTTTGAAAAAATACTAGGATTTTGCCAAAGTAGAGAACTGAAGGATGAAATCTTTCAAATGGTAGCTAAGACTAATGAGACTCGAAGAATATGTAGAAAGTTTTCAATATAATCTGCAAAGATCTTCTTATGCAAATATACCCCCTGAAGTTCTTAAAAACACAATGATTAAAGGTATGAAAGACCAATGGGTAGAAACATTAAACTTAATGGGCAAAAGGAGACATTTATCAAGAGGATTTTGACAATATTGTACAATTGTGTATCAGGTGTTCAAGAGGCAGTACAAGGCCGAAACCAACTGGGCGCGATGCGATCACTAGAGATAATAGGACTTTAGAAGGAAGCATTACATGAGTTGAAATTAGTAATTTTCTTGAATATTTCAAGACTGATATCTTGGGAACCCTGACAACACAATTGGATATCATGCAATCCAAACGGAAATAGGCCGAAACATAACAGAACCTGGCCATTTTATATCCACGATGTAGGAAGAAGCACCATCATAGAGAATGTCTGCTAGATATGACATAGACATGCGTCATTTGCACTAAGGATCATCGAAAAGTTGTCCATCGCTTCCTGGGTTAAAAGCGGTCTTCAAGGAAGCCGAGGAGGAAGTGGAACCAGTGTATCTGATGAACCAGTGCCGTCAACAGCAAGCACGACCGATAGGTATGCCTACAAACCCTTCTTTGTTCTTTCCTTCCTGACAATATAATTCTCAGTAGTATCCACGGACATCATGGAAAAACCAACCACCCTTCTCTAATTGGCCACCTCAAGCCTATTCTATGCCAACATGGCCCAATCAATAAAATTGGCCAAATTCCTCTTATCCTCCACCATTTTGGCAGAATAACCCCTATCCCTCGCAATAGTCCCCTTCTAGCTCGCAAAATCAAAACTGGCAAGCGAATTGGCAACAATCAGTAAACTCGCCGACTGGAACAATTCCTCCATCTCAACCAACCTTACCAGAACCTTACGCATTGCAGCAAAATTCTCAATCTAATATATAGCAACAACTCCCAGCCCAACCAAATCCAAATCCTAACAACAGACCCATCCAGTCAGTACAAATTATTGAGAGTCTAGACCCTGAAGTTGATTCGAGAGAATGTAATGAACTTAAGTTGAGATCTGGACTCATAATTACCCCAGATGAGGATAAAAATCTGCAACCTGAAATCAAAGAGACATATCCAGATAAGTCGTTGACTGTAGATAGACAGCAAACAATGTAGGGAGAAGATATAGTCAGGAAGAAGGATCTCGAGCAAATCATAACTTCTTCTCCTCCATTCCCAGAAAGATTGATAATACCTCGACCAATTGAATATCCTAATTTTGATCTTCTGGGAGAACTCAAGAATATCTGTATAAAAATACCCCTCCTCCAGGCTATTCAAGACATTCTGATATATGCTAAAACTATTAAAGAATTTTTTATAAAGAAGTCTATGAGGAAAACAAAAATAACCCCAACTGTCCATGTTGTCAAGACTTTGTCTGATTTATTACTAGGCAAAGAGACACTTGTAAAATATGAAGACCCGGGAAACCCCATTGTCGCAGTCCAGATAAATAGTCGCTCTTTTCCCAATGATTTAGTCGATTTAGGGGCAGCCATTAACATTCTCACAACAACAACTTGCGAAATGCTTGGCATCACAGCCTTGGAACCAACAACTACCTTGTTGGAACTTGCTGGCCACTCACTCATTAATCCAGAAGGAACATTACCATATGTGATGGTTTCTGTAGACACTTGGGAATATCTGGCAAATTTTTTTATTATTAACCCTAGGAACTGGCTAGATGGACATCCCTTAATATTAGGAAGGCCTTGGCTAGCAACATTCGATGCTTATATCAGCTGCCAAATAGGCAGTATGACCATAACTCGAGAAAATGATGTAAAGAATCTAGTATCATACCCTCCCGCTCAGCCAAGTCTAACCATTGTAAAAACTCGGAAACAACAAGTAACATATCTAACAGAAAATATTCATTCACCATTGACTGTGGTAGATGCCCTTGAATTAAAAAACCAAACAGAAGACGATGTCATTAATACTTTTATCAATCACCCTGCTACGGTGTCTAATTTGAGATGTCACATGATTAAAGCAGTCCTTGACAATGGGATTGAAGAAGATTCTATGAGAGATATCAATGACCAACCAATATGAACAACCATTGTCTATAATAGCAAGCCTATCGGAATCGAGGAAGTGAAGATCCTGAACATCAACAGTAATCTGAGTAGCGACCAACAACAGAAACTTATCCAAGTCCTTAGGACATACAAAGGGGCTTTTGCATGGGACTACCCAGACATGAAAGGATTTGACCCTCAGTGATGCGTGCACCACATCTACATTGAAAAGGATGTAAGACCCATTCGACAACTGCAGCATAGATTGATTCCTCATCTAAAGGATATTGTGAAAGAAGAACTTCAAAAATTATTAGATGTGAATTTTATTTATCCTATATTTGACAGTAAATGAGTTTCCCCATTAGTCATTGTCCCCAAAAAGAATGGAAAATGGAGGATATGTGTTGACTACAGAGAACTCAACAAAGCAACACAAAAACCCCAGTTTCCCCTTCCATTTATCGATCAGGTCCTAGACACACTGGCAGGGAATAAATTATTCTCTTTCCTGGATGGCTTTAGTGGCTACAACCAAATTCAGATTGCCCCTGAAGACCAGGTTAAAACTACTTTTACCTACCCGTGGGGAACATTTTCTTATAGAGTATTGCCTTTTGGATTGTGAAATGCACCTGCTACTTTCCAAATAGCCATACTCAGTATTTTCGCAGACTTGATAAATGAAGGATTGGAGGTGTACATGGACGATTTTACACCCTACGAGGATGACTTTGATAAGGCATTATAGATATTGCAGAAAGTCCTAGAACGATGTACTGCTACTAGGCTATGCTTAAGTCATGATAAATGTCATATGATGATGACAGAGGGCCTGATTCTGGGTCATTACATTTCAGTAGCTGGAATTCAGGTAGATCTAGCAAAGATACAGGTAATCCTCTTATTAGCTACTCCTTGCACTCAAACAAAGGTACGTAGTTTTTTGGGATTTGTTGGATATTATCGTAGATTTATAAAGAAATTTTCACCGATTGTTGCACCTTTATATGTCTTGACATATAATGTTGATTTTATATGGACTGATAAATGTGACACTGCCTTCACAGATCTTAAACGGTTAGTATTGAAAACACCAATATTACTAGGACCGAACTAGGATATACCTTTCCAGATTTCATCAGACGCATCACATACAGTTATTGGAGCTGTTCTTGGCCAAGAAGAAGACAAGAAACCCTACGCTATATACTGCATCAACAAAAACCTAACTCCTGCTGAGTTGAACTATACAGTCATAGAAAAAGAGTTTCTAGTTGTTATTTATGCTATAAACAAATTTAAACACTATATAACTGGATATGCTATGTTTCTGTATACTGATCACTCTGCTATTAAATATTTAGCCAACAAACCTATCACAAATGGAAGAGTGACTTGTTGGTTACTACTTGTTTGGTCAATTTAGTGTGTCCTAAATTGTTATATAAATTGTCAATCCAGGAGTCGTAAACTGCTGAAGTGAAGTGCACTATATATGCAAGATAACCGATTTCTTACTTCTTTGTTGTTTTTTATTTTTGGTTTGTTTTTGGGTTTATCTTCTTTTTGATTTCCTAATGTGAAATGGCAATTCTAAAAATCAAGTATGGATATAAGTGTTCAAGGAAATGGTGACCTTTAAAATAATTTCCAAACTTCAAAGTTTTCAAAAAGGTTTTCAAACATGCAATGATGAAATCAATTACTAAGAGAAAATAAAAATGTACCTAAATTCTAATTAAACCAAACAGTGAGCTAGTGACTATGAAACCCGGTATCCTTGTTGTTGTATAAAAAGAAAACTGAACTCAAAGCAATTCAAAAACTGTAAGCAAAGTAAACTAAATCAAATTACATCAACTCATATTCTGACCCCTCACCATTCGACTCACTCTGGCTATAGGAGGTAATCATAAACAAATTGAGTAATCTGATATCTAAATTGCATAAAATGAAACTAAGATCAAACTACGCATTCATACTTCAATCCCTCAACATTCGACTCACTCTTGCTATAGGAGGTAACTGAAAATGACATGAGTAATCTAATCACTAACTTGCAAAAAAATAAACTAATATAAAACTACGCATTCATACTTAAATCCCTCACCATTCAACTCACTCTGGCTATAGGAGGTAAGTGAAAATGACATGAGTAGTCTAATATCTATCTTGCAAAAAAGTAAATGAACAAAACTAAACTAAAAGAAATAAACAGTGCTAGAATTAGAACTAAGAAAATAAATCAGTAGAAGGACAAGATAATTCCATCATGTCATTAGTCATTAAAAAGCTATGTGCACTTGCCCGGGCTATCTATTAGAACCTGAAATAAAGACACTGATCAGTTAACAGTCATTATAAAGCATAAAAGAAACTATGGGCGGCAATCAACATGAATACCATAAGCAGTGTAATATATACAAGCAAACGATTATGGTATCAGGAACGTAAATGAAGAAAGCATGAAACTATACAGTAATTACAAAACCATGGTGTACATGGGCCCTCTGCAACCTCGGCCAATCAGAAATCAACCACGAATTGAGCTTAAAAATAGTGTCTTCTCATGTATTAAAATGCAGCCATAACATAAGGATTAAGTCACGGCACAGTGGCCTGTAAAACAGTCAAAGTTTACATACAAAAAGCTAGCTAATATGTGTATGATAATGCTTTATTTATAACAAGAAATGACACAACTACTTCCTAAAATCTGCGCTGATAAACAGACACGTGAATAACCACGTTCGGAAATCTAGCAATATGGTAGCCATGAAAATTAAATCCAGTGAGGGTGGCTGTTAGATTTGGTTCAAGGAGCAGTCCACAGGTATTAGCATGCCTCCTGGGATTTAGGAATTTGGCATGCAAGTCTTCACGTGGTGAAAAACAGAGTTTTGCCACTGTAAAACTCTTAAGTTGACCACCACTTGACTGTCTTTGACCATGGTCTTGTGTGAGTGATTCGGCTGAACCAAGGGGACACGTTCCATGTCCACATCATTTGCAAGTTGCCCATGTGGCCGGATTCTCCAGTAGACACCTGTAACATAGACTTCAACAGAAAGGTTGCGGAAAGTGACAAGATTCCGCAGCTGACTGAGCAAAAATATAAATCAAACAGCAGTCACAAGACATAGTTAGGAAACCATTTTATATGCTCTTTTTAAACTAATATGCAATGATTTGACAGCTTGGAGGTTCAAGTAACTGGAAAAAAAGGCTAAAAAGGTGTATATGGAAGATGCAAGTTTGGGACTCAACATACCCCCACTGTGAAGGTGTTGCATGTCCTAATGCAACCAAAATTTGAGTCATCCCCCTTTAATCCATGTGTTCTGAAGCCTCTGCTAGTACATCCAGTTCTCTTCTCTTCTTTCTTAGTGCTACCACCATCCTGAGTTTCCTTATCAAACATCTGAATTTGAGATTGATTAATTCCCTGCTCAACTTTCTGCACTTTTTCTTTAATTTCTTGTTCTTTTTCTGCCATAGTCCCAAATGTAGCATAGTATTATCATGAATGATTTTTTCCACTTTGCTTTGCTCCTTTAATGCTTCATTTTCTTGTTTAATGTGCCTGTTTAAAACCTCCAGTTCAAACACTTCTTATTTCAATGATTGGACTTGTGCATCTTGTGTTATGTGAGGCAGAGTGGATGATGTGCTCGGGCCTGCAGCTGTCTTCTCTAAGAATTCGAGGTAATCATACACCTCTTGATGACTTGGATCTATTTCGGGTGTTTTCCTTGGCCTGACTTCAAAGTCTTGTTGAGGAGGGGGACTGTCTTCTAGTTCTGGCCGAGAAGGACTTACATCAACATCTGGAGGACTCGTTTCAATATTTGGCTGAGGATGAGGTGGACTATGGCCAGCTGGAGGTTTCTCGGGTGTTTCCCCACCCAAGTCGATGAAGTGGGGTCCTTTTACTTGTGTTTTCCTCCACTTTCCTCTAAGCCTGCTGCTTCTTCTTAAATATTGTGGGATAATACTCTCTTCTTCCATGCTCTGTTTTCCTTTTTCTTTATTCTTAGTTGTAGCAGCTTGCTTTCGAAGATGCACTAGTCTCTCAGACAACACTTGATAGTCTTCCTCTACAGATGGCTCTGGTGATTGGTAGACATCTTCTATGTTCCTTTTTCCTTTCAAGTTTCTTTGTTTGCTGTCCTTAGTTCTTTCCTCCTTCTCTTTTTGACCAACTTCTTTAATTTTGCTAATAGGAGAGTCTTGGATTATGGCACTTTTTTATTTTCTCCTACTCCTTATTGGTGCCTTTGGTGTACTAATTTCAAGTGCCTCAGATGGCTCTTGAAAGTAGTTTCTTACTAGAAACCGTTCCCAGGTATCTTTGTTTTTCTTCAATTGATTTTCAATTAGAATCCTCACGAGTCCATGATGATATAAATGAGGTTCTATGTCCCCTATTTTCTTTTGGACTGTGGTGCTCATCTTTTTCAGGCTCAGCAATATGAAATAGGGAAGATTAAGGGCTTGGTTCTCTAAGAAGTTCATCAATAACCTAGTATGATACATGTACATTGCTCCAAATCGGCCTTCACAAGTGATAAACTTTTGAATGATTAACAGTAAGCTGGGCCACTCTTCTTTTAATGCATGAACAGGAATTCCTTTTGTGAATGCAATAACGTCCATACCTGGGTTACATAATATAATTCTCCATGCCTGCTCCTCCAAACTTTTGTTTTTAAACCAACGCTCACCTTCCTGGGGCAAGTCTATGGCATCTGCTATTGACGCTTCAGTGACCGTGAACTTAAGGTCTCCAATCTCCACCACCTAGCGGTTGAAAGACCTTGCAAAGGTTTTTGTTACTTCCTTATTGTGGCCCTTAAATTTTTGAATGAAGTGTAGCCATTTAGCCTTCTTCAGCAAATCTTTTACTTGAGGGTATCCTTCTAAGAACTTAGGCCCTTCCAGTTCTGCCCTCAATAATCGTCCCATCCTTTCCTCTGTTTGAAATTCAACTGAAATTCAACTGCGTGTGAGGGTTTAAAAAAGGTAAGATGGCTAGGTTGCAGGGTTTATGGAAAAACAATGGCTGAAAATGGAAGATGGATAACAAGTAACGGGAGTGTTCAGGAACTATAAGCGGAAACAAAGGATGAGTAGCTGAGGTGAGTTCAAAAAATGGAGTGGAGACGTAGGTGAGCGAGGTGTGGCTTTAACAAAATGGTAGGGTAGTGAAGTGGAGTCGGAATTTTTGAACTAAACGACTGCGTAAGAGATGCTACACGTTGATGAAATGGCTGCGAAAAGTATGGTGGAGAGGAGCCGTAATTAAATGGGTCACATCTCATGAGTACAAGTGGAGTGTGAAAGTGCAGTCATCTATGAGTTAAACCCGAAAATTAATCATGAGATCGTTTAGAAAATAAATGCATGGTTCATGGAGTAAGGTCGTGGAATGGTAATGGAGCTATTGTGGTAATCATTGCATATAGTGGAGCTTTAAGGTTTAATAACTATGCAAAATTGTGCCTTTGATTGCTATTTGAAAGAAATTTTTACTCATACCTTGGAATCCTTGTCATTTGTTGTCCATTAGCCCTTAATCAATTGCTCCTTATTGATGTATGTAGATGCTCCATGTCTTCATAGCATATGCTCATTCATACTTGCATTTTCATGATTATTTCACTAACATCTTGACTGTAAATTTGAAAAACAGAGTGGTGGCTGTGGAAACTGCTTCTGGCTGCGAAAACTGATTCCAGCTGCGGAAAATAACACAACAACCACTTGGCTGATTAGAGATAGTTAGATAATAACTATCTGAATGGAAATGGTCATGAAAAAGACTTTTATTAATGAAATGGATGAAATGGAGTGAGATGAAGTTGAGTGGAGTGAAATGAAAATGAAATGGAGTGGGATGGAAATGAAGTGAAGTGAAAATGGGAAAGAAAGAGAGATTTGTTTTGGAAAATATAGAGTGTCAGGTGTCCCTGATTTTCACTCTACATTTTCTGTATAATACTGCCAATCAGTGATTGGTTTTCCGGTTTATACATATATATATTTTTATTTTTTTTTTCACAGAAACAAACAAAGACTAGGCTGGTGAGGAAGAAGGATTCTTCTTCACCAACCTTATTGTAGAATTCTCTTGAAACATTTTGACAAATTCCTCTTTTGAGAGTGGCTTATGATAAATCTTTAATCTGTGGCCATTCACAATAAGAGGAGTTTGAAATTCATCAATGGTCTTGATTCTTACCGCTCCATTGCTAAAGACTTTGTCAATCTCATATGGCCCAAGCCAATGGGTCTAAAATTTACCTTTGAAGTCTTTAAACTTGGAATCAAATAGTAATGCCCAATCTCCCTCTTGAAACTTTTTCTCTTTGATGTATCTGTCATGCCACTTAGCTCTTTGATGTTGAACTAGATCAATTCTTAGGATTGCTTCTTGTCTGATCTCATCTAGCTCATTCAACTACTCCATTCTGTGCTTTTGGGCTTCTAATAGATCCATCCCCAACTGAACTGCCATCTTGAAAGTTTTGACTTGAAACTCAATGGGGAGCAGGACTTCTTTCCCATAAACAAGTTCATAGGGAGAATTTCCTGTTGTATTCCTCCATATAGTTCTGTAGGCCCATAAGGCTTCAAGAAGCCTTTCAGCCCAATCTCTTTTGTGTAGATGAACAATTTTGGTGATGATGCTTCCAATAACTTTGTTTGTAGACTCCACTTGGCCATTTGCTTGCCGATGGTAAGGAGTAGATTTTATGTGCTTGATTTTGTATTATTCCATCAGCTTCTCCATCATGTTGGATGTAAATGGACTTCCCTAATCTATCACAATTTCTCTTGGGACACGAAAGCGAGTAAAAATATCCTCATAAAGAAAACTAACAACTGAATTTTCAGTAGCAGAAAATAATGCTTTGGCTTCTACCCATTTAGTGACATAATCAGTGCATACCAATATATACTTCTTTTGCTTAGATGGTGGATTAATGGGTCCAATGAAATCTAAAGCCCATTTTTCAAAGGGTTTGATGAGTACCTGTAGTTGTAATGGCATTTCATTTGAAAGAGTTGGTTTCCCTACTCTTTGGCAACTGTCACACGTTTTGACATATTCTTTGTATCCTTGAAGAGGGAAGGCCAATAATATCCTAAAGAAGGATTTTATAGGCCGTCCTTTTGTCAGCAGAGTGTCCACCGCGTGGTTCATCATGACATTCCTTGAGGATGTCAGGCATTTCATCTTCCCGAACACATCTTCTGATCACACAATCTGGCCCTGTTTTAAACAATTCATTAGAAATCCATGAATATTTTGAACTCTCCTGAATAATTCTTCTTTTTTCACTAGGAAATAGATGTGGAGGTAGTTTCCCTGTAACCAAATAATTAGCAATATCTGCATACCAAGGAGTCTTAGTAGTTACTGCAAATAAATATTCATCTGGAAACTTATCCTCTACAGGAGAATCTTCTTTAGTATTTCGGATCCTAGACAAGAAATCAACTACTATATTTTGTTTTCCTAGTCTATCCAACACAGTAATATTGAATTCCTGTAAAAGTAAGAGCCATCTTGTAACTCTGCCATTAGTAACAGGTTTGTTCATTAGATATCTAATCGCAGAGTGATCAGTATGGACAAAAGTTTCATAGCCTGTTATACAATGTCTAAACTTATTGATTGCATGAACAACAGCTAAGAACTCTTTTTCAGTCACAGTGTAGTTCAACTCAGTGGGAGTCAAATTTTTACTGGTATAGTAAATGGCATAAGGAACTAAATCCTTTTGACCCAACACAGCTCCTAGATCTGTATCTGAAGCATTTGTAGAAATATGGAAAGGAAGTTTCCAATTTGGTCCTCTCAAAATGGGTGCTTCAGATATTCTTGTTTTCAAAGTTTCAAACGCTGATTGACAATCAAGATCCCATTTGAATTCACAGTCTTTTGTAAGCAATTTGAAGAGTGGAGATGCTATTTTGGTGAAGTTTTCTATAAATCTTCTATAGTACTCAGTAAATCCCAGAAAACTTCTAACATCTTTTTGACAATTTGGAATAGGCAACTTGGAGATGACTTCAACTTTTGATCTATCAACTTTAATCCTATCCCCTGAAATATGATGTCGCAAAACAATCCCTTCAGTAAACATCATAAAGCATTTTTCATGACTCAAAGAAAGGTTTGTTTCTTTACATCTTATAAGGACTTTTTCCAAAGTCTCTAATGCCTCTTCAAATGAATCACCATAAACTGTAAAATCATCCACATAGACCTCTATACAATCATGGATTAGATCATAAAAGGTTCCTAGTACTGCCCTTTGAAATGTTGCGGGTGCATTACATAATCCAAAAGGGAGCACTCGATAAACAAAAGTTCCCCATGGACAGGTGAATGTGGTCTTATCTTGATCTTCAGGTGCCACCTGAATTTGATTATAGTCACTAAAACCATCCAAAAATGAAAAGTACTTTTTCCCTGCTAGAGTATCTAATACCTGATCGATAAAAGGGTAAAGGAAAGTGATCCCTCAAAGTTGCTTTATTGAATTCCCTGTAATCAATGCATACCATCCATTTACCATTCTTTTTAGGTACTATAACCAAAGGAGAAACCCATCGGCTATCTGAAATTGGATAAATGAAGTTTA
>APFE030069575.1:40817-101238 GCA_000404065.3 Pinus taeda | reverse complement strand
TTGCACTTTCAACAACAGAAGCAGAGTATTTTGCTACTACAGAGGCTAGTAAAGAAATGATTTGGTTACAAAGGTTTATGGGTGAATTGGGTAAGGAGCATGATATGGGCACGTTATACAGTGATAGCCAAAGAGCCATTCATCTTGCAAAGAACTCAGCATTTCATTCCAGGACTAAACACATACAACTTAAGTACCATTTCATACGATCAGTGTTGGAAGATGGAGAGTTGAAGCTAGAAAAAATACACACTAGCTAGAATCCTGCAGATATGCTAACAAAAGTTGTGACCAGGGAGAAACTGAGAATATGCTTAGTTTCAATTGGTCTTCAAGGATGACGATGAAGATGAGAAACAACCAGGTCCAAAGAGGAGTCATTGTCCAGCAAATGAAGTAGCGGTGGAGTTGCTACAATCATTCTCCAAGTGGGAGATTGTTGAGTATGGAGCGTGATTGTTTAGAGGTCTTTGTTTCAGCCGGATGTATACCCCAGGAAGTTTGTACACCCCTCCATGCAGAAGGGTGTGGAGGGACTTGTCCCCCCCTGTGGGGGTTCAGGGGGGCCGATCCCCCCAGGTTGAGGGGTCCGGGGGCCAGCGGTCCCCCGACGAGCTGAACCGAAGCTAAAAACAAATGTAAAATTGCCTTGTAAAAGTATAGTAATTTCTAGTCAATCTGGGCCGTTCATTAGACGGATGATCTGACGGTAGAACTCATGTTTAGTTTAGAGTTTTTTGCCCTAGAAGGCAACCCCTCTCTTTGTATGAGGGCATTGTATTTGAGGCGATGTAATAGATGTGTATTCCGAGCGAGAAACAGAGAGGTGAGACTGTGAGAGAAAACAGAGGATATTACAGCGGATATGTTGTAGGTTGTGTCTCTTCATTTTGCTGGATAATAGAAAGGAAGCACTGGCTGTTCGAGGTGGAGATAGCCCAAACTGGGTGAACCACGTATATCTGTGTCTCTCTTGTTTTATGCGTTTTCTGTGTTTATATTTCTGCGATATTTTAAGTGTTCCATTGCTCCGTAATATATAATTTTCTAATAGGATTAATTATTGTGGTCACGAACTTGATCATATTACAAGAATTGGAGAAAAATCAAAGTGCTAGAAACTTATAAAGGGGTGCCTCATATATAATAGATATGCATGCTCGGTCTCAGCAACCACTGTTAAAATAAAGGGTTTGAGCTGGTGGTTTTGATACAAGGTGAGCCCCTCTTTTTTTTATATATAATATTATATATAAGAAAGATCTCAACTGCGGTGGTTCTATAGTGGACTTGAGGGTTTCAGTTTGAATTGGTATATATATATATATAGGCCTGCATCATTTATGCTAAAGATTGGACTTCTGGGTTAGGGCTCTTTGTAACAGGAGTAGAGAACCACTCACTATTTCTTCTCTCCACCATGTTCAACTTAGTCCCAAAGCTCTCTTGATGACTATCCTTAACACAAAGTTGGTTGTGTTGTTTGCAAGCATTGGGAAAGATAGAACATTTGGCCCACATCCAATGTTCCCAATATTCCTTGAATTTGTAAATATCCTCTTGTACTTCTACTTAGGACAATTTTTTAACCAAGGTACCCTATAGAGCCCATGCACTGCAATAATAGACCAGTGCCCATTAAAGTTGTTCCTGAGTTTGTAATTAGTGGATGGGCATTGACCCCTATTGAATGATAGACCCTCCTCCTAACATGGGCACTATCCTCACCATTATTTGATAGATGTTTCTTGCTGGCCTAAATAACTTTTGGAGATTTTGAATTAAGTATTTGATTGATTAATTTGTGTGACCTTTATGGTGAACATGTACTGTTTTTTTCTACCTTGTGTAGCATCAAAATTTTGATAATTAATCTAAACTATAGATTATAGATAAGGAGCTTGAGGAGACTATGCTCACAATCTTCTTCTTTTTTTAAATGCATATACTATTTTGTATTGATAAAAACAACCAGCTACAGCTTTAAAAAAAACCACTAAACCCTTGATATTGATATATGGACTTGATCACCATTGTCATGTTGTGATGGCTTGAATTAATAAAAATAATGACCAGAAAGTATAACCAGCCATCTATGCTGGAAAGTATTGCTCGCCTCAATACCATTCTATTGGAACTAAAATCCAAAGGTTACTATCATTCAAGTACAAAACTGAAAGCATCCTTCCAAGTCCTTTGTAGAGGTGGCTGTAAAACTGAATTGTTATTAATGATCACAAAGCCATCAAAGGAGCTAGAAAAAGATCCTTAGTACAGAGTATAATGAAGAGTGCCTATTTTAAATAATTTCATAGCTAAAACAACACAGAGCACCCCATTCACAAGATAGAGATTTAGATTTTTACAAAAGCTCTTCGGAGTATAAAATCCCCTTCCTTTCTATCACTCTCTCAACATATATTTGTATATATAAGTGCATCTTTATGCTATCCTGTAAACTTTAATTGTCCACTCCTAAACCATATTACATAACTATGGCGTTGATGATGTACATGTATTCACATACTGCTACGGTCCAGCCACAGGAATAGGTCTGGTTAACTAATCCCAGCTTCCTTTCTATCATGGACTCTACCTTCTTTCTGAAAAGCAAGAAGTTAATCATTTCTGATGATGAAAAATCAATAGAGGAAAAAGGAGGGAAAAGAGGAATAATGTTCTCACCTTGGTTTCTACACACAAGAGGCTATTGCCATATTTGCCCTGATTTGCAGGTTTTTCAATATGTAGAAATTAATTTTCATGGAAAACTAAAATTGTGAACTGGTGATCTTCTTGATCCGGATGGGCATTCTTTTCTTCATTTGAACTGTTGGAAAACTCACAATAGAATCATCCTCTGCCTCCCAACTGCATTAATCATAAAGATAAGGGTTAAACCAGCATTACTGTGGCTAAAAAAGGTTTGAATCTCTCCTCGTAAGAAGAGACCATGTACTTCATTTCGAAGTATTAATGGAGAACATTAAAATTCCACAAGATGTACAAGCATACAAAGGAACAAAGGTTTAGTACATGAGTATATGTCCATGTACTTTTCTGTCATTACAGTCTTGTAAGGGAGCAGTTTAACAAGGTGACTTTTTGGCTTTTTTTGCCAAGAAATCACAATGTTTTCTCATTTCTATTACTTTTTTAGTGCAGAATTGGATTTAGCATTCTGAAAAACCCTGGGAGCACTCCGAATATTTAGACTCAACAACCTAAAACTACAATTGTCCCAAATTTCCGATCAGATTTCATGCAAAATCAACCAGAAAACTTTCCTGAAAAATGGCCAAAAAGTCGCCTTATTAGACTATTGCTTTTGGAATTACCTGTATTGAGTAACAAGCTGATGCAAGAAAATGGAAGCTTCCAATCTTGCCATGTCAATGCCCGGGCAAAGTCTCTGGCCTCCTCCAAATGGAATAAAACTGCTGCCAATCGGATCCTTTTCCTAATCATAAAGGAGGACAAATAAGATATATCATGTGTCAGTTTATGATCAACACCGTTGTCAATTCAAGCCTCGTCAAATCACTGAAATTTTTTATAAATTGGAAGTTAAAAGTTGCAAATTCACTTATAAAAAACAAGGAAAATTACAGAGAAAACCAATGCCATAATAGCACTAACTTGCCATCTCCAAGGATTGAATTTGTATGGGCATTCGTAGAAATCTTTGTCCAGGTGAATGGATCTGAAGTATGTGAATACACACCATCCCTTGGGAATGAAGTGTCCTAAACAAAAAGGGTTTAAACAGATCGACTTAATTAGCACATCTGTATTCACAATTACAAACACTGAATTCATCAAACCAAATACTAGAAGATAATCTAAAAGTGATGATATTCAACCTTTAATCTCCACATCATGCAATGCTTTTCTCATTACACCAGTGATAATATTCCCCATTCGTAAAGTCTCAGTTATCACCTGATAATTATTAGGTCGAAATCATAAGCTTCTCAGTCATAAATTTTTACATATCAATTGATGCTTATATCGTATATTAATTAATCACAAGCCCACTCACATTCTGAGTAAAGGACAAGGACGTGTAATCACTCCAAGTCAGCTGCTCTTTTTCCTGTTCCTTGGCTTTCTTCAATTTCATGTTTTCTTCCTGGAACCCAATAAGGGTAGAAATGCTGCATGAGTTTAGTGGTGTACTAAAACATCTTTAATACAATAGCCTATGAAGTTGAACAGAGCCTTTTAAGACAATAATTACATTATTCTTATTAGTTATAAGAGCTCAGGATTAATATGAGGGAAGGACTCCAAGGGACTAATATACCCGTAATTGTTGTACTGCAAGCGGGCAGTCCGTGAGAAATTTGACTGCAAGAGTCATTAGCATTGGTACAGAATCTTCTCCTGGTATCATCAAATCTATCATGTTATCACATATGACATCTATGGGGAAGTACTGCTCTGCTAAATCATTTGTTTCCTGCAGTAACACGTCTAACACATCCCTTGGAGGACTTGGGTATGTGCAGGTGGCATAGCTGGTTCTCTTCTCTTCTATGATTCTGTGTACCATCTTAACCATTCTTGCTTTTGCCTGCAGGTACCAGGAACGCGTCTACTTAGGCCATGTAGCATTTATGAGATTGGGAATTACATTTGTAACTTTCTTTATCTCAATAAAATCTAGATCCTTAATATACTTAATTATTGGCTGTGTTCGTTGCATTTTTTTTTGGGAAAATCAAGAAGTTATGTAAATCACTCAAATATTTATCTTCTGTATCTTTATAATATTTAACAATAGAATAAGGCTACGAACCATAAATCTCACCTGCAATGAGTTGTAAAGCCTTGTTCCAGGCAACTTGACTGGCAATGAGACCAAACCCGACATGAACTTTCTGAATTCTTGTTTTAGATATTCCATGTCATTGCCAGGACTAAGACTCATCAGTGCTTTCAAGAGCACATGAAATGCTATCTGTTCAATAAAACAACTTATATGCATAAAAAACTTCGAAAATGTAAGACATTATAAATCTTTTGAAAATAAATTAATGCATATGTGATCTGTGGTTACATTTTTAGTTTCATCTTGGATGTAAACCAGTTGACCGTCCTTCCAGTTTATCATAGAGCTTAGAATGTACTTCTCTATCTCCACAGTTATCTGCTCTTTCAGCTGTGGAGATTTGAGAAAACCTCCTATGAGTCCGTGCAACTTCTTCTGCAAGTTCCCACTCAGCATAAGTATCGAAGACTTCCCCATGAGCTCGTTCAGTGATTTGGGATAAGAGGGAACAAATATCCTGCCATCGTTTTGCAGAACCACCCTGCTTACTTCTGGGTCTGTTGATACGATTGTAGGGCTCCCAAGAAGATGTGATTTGAATACCTTTCCATATCTGATCACATCAAAAATCAAGTGTTAGGGCTCACCAGAATCTCTCCATTTCCCATCTCAATTAGAATTTGGTCTTGTTACATCATAGAAAGAAAGAAAATTATTTGAATATCTATAAGGCTAAAAAGTAGTGTATGGGATATATTGTTTTTTAGTTTGGTTGATGCAGTCTTTTTCTTGTAAAGTTTCCAACTTCTCGACAAACCCCTGGTTGATGTATTTGGTCTTTTTCTTGTGAAGCCTCACAATGTATTTGGGCTCCTAACTTCTGGACAAACCCTTCACTAAATAAATTATCCCAAGAGCTAAAGGCCAGAATATCCGCATAACTTTGCTGGTTATCTTTGAAAGCCTCTCATTCTAAAATGAAATGCTTTTCTGTTTCCACTTTTCTTCTTATGTAATTTGTCAGGTTTTAAGTGTAGAATAATTATACACCAGAACCCATTTTTTGGTGTTATGAATTGGGCGGACGTGGTTTTGTTAGGTTTTGAGACTGGAATAAATATGGACTAAAACTCCTTATTTGGGGTTATGAATTGATCGAAATCATGGTTCTGCTAGGTTTTGGGCGGGGTTAAGCGTCCCATTTACCTGTGTCCTTTTTTCATCTATTTATAAATGCAACCAAAAAGATTTTGGGATTTCTAAATCGATTCAGATCATCAAAAATGTAAATTCAACCATAGATTTCTTAGAAATTGGAAACTTGTGAGTTGTAAAACCTGTTATAAATACAAACCAAAATCTTTGGGATCTCAAATGGATCCAGATTCCATATCATCAAAAATCTAAATTCAACCAAAGATTTTTTAGAAATTGTAAACTCGTAGAAACTGACCAATGTTGGGTCTGTTGAGAAACCCAAATCATCAAAAATTCAAATTCAACCTCAAATTTTGCAAAACTCGCAAATGACAGGATTGAAAGGTGGGGCGTTTTTATTGAAGTTTAAACAACGCCAAAGTTTTGAGTGTAAGATAAGAATCCACCCAAATGCGCATTTGTTTTAGAGGATGGATTTTGGGAATAAAATTAGTTTAAATTTGAGTTGTTGTTAGGATGTTTTTTTAGAAGTTTTTTTTTTAATTTTTTCTGGTCTAATTTTTCTAAAATTTCGCAAGAATTTATTGAAATCACAAGTTTGATGGGTAATCCTACACAATAGAAGTGCCCTAGGGTTTTTCAAGGTGCTGAATCTATATATTAAAAAAACTAGTTAAATAAAAAAATAAAGATTTCACCACAATTTTTTCCACCAATTAAATCACACATCTAAAAACAACTCATTTAAATTAACAATATAATTGAATAATTTATATAATTAAATGAAAAAATATAATATAAATGAAAATAAAAAATAAAGAAGAAAAAATATTATTTCTAATATTATAAATAATAAAAATTGATATTAAAGTATTAAAATATCATAATTTATTTAGAAAAAGTAAAATAGAGAATTCTATTCCTAAAAATGTAAAATAAAGATAATAAGTAAAAAAAAGTTCTGACTCGCTCATATAACTAGTTAAGTTAAAAAAAAAACAAATATATTAAAGATATTTTAAAATATCATATTCTCTTTTACATAACTTATTAAATTTACTAATAAAAAAATGCAATTAATAGTTAAAATGTTTTAAAATACCCTATTCTGTATTCATAAAGAATACAAACAAAATGCTCAATTCAATAGATTCTTGCATAACTTAAATATAGTTTAAAAATAAAAATAAAATTATATTAAATATGTTTTAAAATATTATTATATAAAATTATAGTAATATAGATTAAAATATTATTAAAAATTAAAAATAGTAGTAGGGATAGCTCAATTGGTAGAATTTTGATTGCTAAAGGTTTGGCTTATCAGACAGTAATATGGTATCTCCTTCATGCCTTTGAAGTCAAGCCTTGCTAGTTTGGCTGGCCAGTAGATCCCTTCTGATTGATCTACCTAGATTTTCCAGTGAATGTGAATATAACCAACACGAACTGAAATGAAAAAAAGTTTGAATTAGACCTGCAATGACAATAACACTCGTGCATGGTTTCAAAATTTCAAATATAAATCTTTGTAAAAAGAATTCTAAAAGCTTGTAGTGAATAGCTTGAATCTTCTAAATATCCAGTGAAAAAAAATGAATTAGACCTGCAATGACACTCGTGCATGCTTTCATGTCTGACTAAGATTTTGTTTACGAATTTACTATGTCCAAAAGAATTTTGGGATTTGCAGATTAACCCAAAACCTTTAAAAACCGAAAATGCTTTACATAATCATACAACTTTATTTTGACAATTGTCAAATGAATAATGAAGATTTAGGCAGAAAAAGTGCAGTTGGCCCATCTTCACTCTGCACCCAGGTTCTGCAGTCGAATCACGTGTAAAGTATAATCTCATAAACAAACAAAAAGCGATAAAAGCCAGACAAAGGTCCAGCTATTCTCAGAGCCCACTTGTCTCAGGCTTTACAGTGACATGAGGTCTGTATAATCCTCCATCTCAATTTCTGACCACAGAGAGTTCAATATTCCCTGGCCACACGTGCACCAGACAATAATAAATTGCACGGCAAACAAAACCCTTTTTTTTCCTTCACCGTGGAATGAATGAGTGGGCATCTGCTGAGCCGCGAGTCATGAGAATGGAAATGACAGCAGCGAAGATGTAAAGACGGTGGATGGAATCCAAGGTTGTCTGAAACTTGGGAGTCCTCTATTCTTAACGGTTTTATGTTTTTTGTTTTTTTGGGTCCCTTTTTTCTTTCTAAAATTTGACGCATTCTGGTACTGAAAGTTGCGACTCTGATAATGAAATTTTGTAATTTTGCTAATTATAATTCTGTAAATGGATGCCCCATTTCTGCAGGAATCGCCAATTCCGAAAATCGGGTTTTCAAGAAAAAGCCAAAAATGCAAAAAAAAAATCCTATTTGCTTCGACAGTTTTGACAGCCACCGGCCTTCCGGGTTGCTGAAGACCGGGTCTTCAGCGAAAAGCCAAAAGACGGTTTCGACAGCTATCTCCTGCAATGCTGCTTCATTGGTGTCCCCATATCTCATTGGCTTATAATCTGACAGACTGGTCGACAAATTAAAAACTACATTGAATCAGCTTTTGACATTTCATCAGAAATACGCAGACTTGATTTTTTTATACATTCCTTCAGTGCCAAGTTGTTGAGCTCTTAAATAAACATTAATATTAGGCTTTTAAGGTTTCTGAGACTGAAAGTATCAGGCCAGGTCACATTGGCAGAGTAACACGAAACATTATTAAATCTGTACTTTTTGACTATGGAATCTCCTTGATAAAATATAGTTGTTCAGAATGGTGATTTCTTTCAATGCAGGGACATGGTAATTTCATGTGTATTACACACAAAAAGTTTTGCAGGCCTTGCTCAAGTGCTAATCCAACACCATGGATAGAAATTCAATATATTGGCTCTCGATTTGCAGAAGTTAAGGGTGGAAACTAGTGGCAGGTAGTTGTGGCTTCAGCTTAATGTTCAAGCTTGGCATAAACTAATATAATTGCACAGATACAGAAAATCAATATCGGACCAAAACGCTCTTCACCAAACCGCAAACTTGCAAATTCTCCAGGCTGTTATATAAGTTTAGATCTACAAAACAACAGTATTAGTATTAGCTGAAATTTCAAAGGCTGCATGGATCAACGTTCAATTCTCCAACAGGGAAGTCTATTTTTTTCTGTTAAAAATTTTAGCTAGAATAGTTTGGTGAACAATTTGTTTTTCTAACTATATAGATTTAAGTCTATACAAATCTCTGGAAAAACATTATAACTAATAAATTTATTATATTTATAAAATAATTGTATATAGTGTAATAGTAACAACTGATCTTTAAAAATTATAGATTTTTAACCCAAGTTACAGAGTTTTAACAACCAATCTTTAAAAGTTACAGATTTTTAGCAGCCAATCTTTAGAAGTTACATATTCCAACTAAAAAATAAAATAAGCCAATTAGGAGCCTATATTTCTCATTTACTGTAAAATTCCATTCCAAGCACAAAGAAACAGAGAACCCTACAAGAATTTCATTCTATCCTTAATCACCAAACACTTTTATCACCCAAACATAAACATAAACAGATCTCAGGAGGATATACATATTGCTCAACCATACAGCATTAGAGAAGAGGAGCATTAGAGATTAACATACAGTTTTCGGCGCTTATCCATGAAGCTCTCAGGGCGTGATGAATAACCACAAGAAATGAACTCCAAGGTCTCTCCTATGAAAGGCCATCCCATTCTGCCCAGAGGAAGCCCAGCCCTGTTTCCTCTGTGCTTTCCACCTCTACTACTCCATAACAATAGCATCCCAACCATGCATATGATGATGGACAACCGTGATACTAAAGCTGCAATATGATCGTATTCACAGTAAAAGCTCAACAGAGACCGAGCTGGCTCCATGTTTTCCAACACTGTTTTCTATCCACTGGTGGGACTGATTTTCTGCAGCTTCTGATATTAATTTTCTCGATAAGCTTGTCACCCTTTATACGGCCCTTTTGTCAATCTCCCTCGACTTACTACGAAATGCTAAATGTGTCTGTGCGGCGAAAAGCCTGCAAAGCCTTTACTGACAGAGCCGGAAAAACTGACCTGGAAATTGGACAGAGGCAGCAGAATCAGTGTCATAAGCACAAGCTATTCCAAGGCATTTAATGACTTAAATTTCCCAATTATGAGCGAAGAATGCGAGATAATGGGAGCAGTTCCAGATGTATTTATTTAATGTTCACAACTCAATTTGCTTTTATATTTATATATCCAATGAGCAAAAGAAATCATTAATGGTATGCTTAAAATAAATAGTGGTTCATCTATAATCCGCGCATACCGATTTAGCTGAATCACTCTCCGTTTTTTCATGTGAGTTGTGCTCAGAACCTTAAATTAAGCATTGTACCCTACTTTCATATCTCCTTCCAATCCTACCCTCCACATGCGTGTGTTACACTGTCACATTCCACTGCAATATCTGTGGTCCTATTCTTCTCTGTCATATGATCCCTTTCTGATAGGCCCTGTTACAAAAACTAATGAATGACCCTTTTCTGATCTGCCTTGTTCGGAAACACCTTAAAAACTAATGAATGGACCTTTAAGAAAAGCAGGGTACAGGTGCAATAAATGTGTTCATTATTGGTTAAAAATTCATTCTGTCAAAAATTCAAAACTTTATTATTAGCCATATACATTCGATGATATATAATATTTCCTTTTATAAATTCAAAAATTTATTATTAGCCATATACATTCAATGATATATATCTCAAATATTTCTATACATTTATATTTTCTCACTAACAAAATTATTTTAATGTTCAAAAAACTTTATAGGATAGATTGCTTTTTATCTGGTTAATAGTTTATGGACAAATAGCTTCTTCATATATAATTGATATATTCGATCATATTTCTATAAAATTTCACAATAAACGCTGCCAGCTTCTCAATAAAAAACTGAATAAACCACAAGTACTCAGATAAAATAATTGCTTAACATTAATGCTCTCCTGTAACTACTTTTGTTTTCTTTTGTATATATATATGCAATTTGAGACACTGTTGCACATGCCACGACGGAAGTACAATACTGAATACTGTATAAACATCAACGATTTCAGAAGAATTCAGTTATAATGGGTATTCACTGCTTTGTGCTTTCTGTCATTCACAGGTTTTCAGTTTCAACCATGGATTCCAACTTCCTGGGTGAATTAAATTTCTGAGTCTTTTTTACTAAGAATTGTACTGCTAATAAGACATTCCAACTTTATGATATAATCTAGTACCAGTGTCTTTTGTCTCCTCTGAATCATACCTAAATCTGTGATATCTCTGGATTGTACTTCAAGATTTAGATAAAAATATTTATCACAGTTTTCCTTCGTGTTTTGAAGATGTGAGGTAATATATTTCAGTACTAATAATAAAATATATAATTGCAAAGTTTCACAAGGGAATGTTTAGACACTGGTACATGAATTATTATTTCTTCTGATAATTTAAGCTCTATTGTGTGGCAAGAGCTAATGACCATACTATAGGGCATTAAATAGCTGTTTAGTTGCATGCTCTATAACATCATAAGTGGTATTTTTTATTTCTCTATTCACTGCGCGTGTGTGTTATCGCGTTATAGAGCATGCAGCTAAACGGGCATTTAATGTCCTATAGTATGCTTGTTAGCTTTTACCCCACTGTGTCACTGTATAATTAATAAATTTAGATAATTAAATTAATAAGTTTAGATAATTAAATTATTATTTTTATTATGGTTAGAATAACAGATAAGAATGTAGAGTTTTATTATTATTAGCATTTTGTTTTATACCTTATTTATTTTATGGATGGAAATTTTCTTTAAAATTTAGAAACATTTGTTAACATGTTAAAATCATAGGTGAATGTGAATTTTTGGAATAGTGTGTGATTCAAACTTTTTGAGTGAACACTCATCTTCAAAAGAATTAGAAAATTATATTAAATAGAACGAGCAACCAGGTTTATAAAATAATAATAAATTGCTCAAATTGATTGTAATGGTAAATAATTTAATATTAAAATATTATTAGATTAAATACATTGGAAGATTGGGAATATTTTGATAAATGAAAGCACCAAAATAATATAATAATAAAAATAATAAATTAAGTTAATATATTTATTTTAAGCTATTAAAATAAATAATTAGATTAAGAGTAGTATAGAGAGTAAGTTTTGAATTACTAATAAATAAATAAGTAAGGATATGACTATTGGGAAAGTAGAGAGGATAGGAACATTATTGATTAAATGGATATATAATTTATTATATAATTATATTATAATTAGATAATATATATATTGATTAAAGAATTACAATAAAAGTAAATGGATCAAATTAATAAATTAATAAAATGGGTTAAAAATTAATTTGATTTATAATATATATTATTAAATTATTATTTAGTATTAACATAATATTAATTAGAAAAATAAAAAATATGATATATGGTTTCTGTATTTAATACAACTATTATTTAGTATTAATTAATATTAATTAGAAAAACAGAAAAATTATGATCAATTGAAGAACCATATGATAATATATACTAAAGAGGAAGGGAATATATTTAGTTTAAATTTATTAATTTAATATTAATATGATTAGATTAAAATAAATTATAATAAATATTAGATTAGACAGGATAAAATAGAATTAAGAATATTTCAAATTGATTAAAGTAGGAATTTTAAATTTTTAAAAATTTAAGAAGAAAATATATTAAAAAATAAATTAAAAGTTAATAAGTTACAAAAAAGATTAGATAAAAGGGGAAGGGGAGGGTATTGAGAATGGTAAGGTCTGACATTATAGTTAGGGACATTAGAATTAGAGGGTAAAAAATGTATGGTGAGTTTCCAAGAATGGCTCAACTAATAACCATCTTCTCGATTAAAGTTGTTACAATGTTTTTTGTTTTCTAGAGCTTCCCTAGTGATGTGGTTCGAGTGGGAGGGGACAAAGGCCAAGATTTTGGTTTTATCAAAAACAAATTAAATGTTTAGTATTGTGGGAGTATTCAACGATGGCATATTTAGCATTTCGGTTATGGTAGGTGTCAGCCCTATGTTCTTTTAGGCGGGTTTTGAAGGATCTGCCATTTTGCCCTATGTAAGACATACCACAAGAGCAAGGGATCACATAGACTCTGAGGTCAAGCATGTTGGGTGTGGAGCCTGATTATCTTCTTTATTCAGAGGTGTCGCTGCATTGGACCCTAGTTCGTAATGGGGCGACAACCTCACCCATTTATTTGCCGCTAGGGGGGTCCAGGGGGGCGACAATGATTTTTATGAGGCCCCCCCTAACGGGGGTTCAGGGACAGCGCTCTTGAAGCTAAAAATAAATGTAAAATTTCCTTGTAAAATATTGTAATTTCATAGGCAATCTGAGCGGTTCATTAGGCAGATGATCTGATAGTAGAAGTTATGCTTAATTTAGGGTTTTTTGCCTGAGAAGGCAACCCTTCGCTATATATGAGGGAATTATATTGCAGTTGTATATATGTGTATTATGAGTGACAAAGAGAGAGGAGAATGTGTGAGAGTGAAGAGGAAATTACAGTGGATGGACTCTAGGTTGTATCTCTTCATTTTGTTGGATAATATAAAAGGAATCACTAGTTGTTTCTCTGTGGACGTAGCCAAATTGGGTGAACCACTATATCTATGTTTCTCTCTTATTTTATGGATTTTCTGTGTTTGTGTTTCTGCAATATTTTATGTGTTCCATTTCTCTATAATATATCATTTTATAACAAAGCATAGGGTCATTCTTGTCTTTGGCCAACCAGAAGAGTTGGTTAAGGGTTGTCTAGGGTTTAAACATGGTTTTAATGTCCCTTTTTAGAAAGGATTTTGGAAATATGATTAATAACTCCTTGAATGTAGGGAAGGGAAACTTTGGCTAAGGGTGGATTGCTAGCAAGGTTTTTAGGATGAGGGTGGAGAGCGGAATGGAATACCTTTTTGATCTGGGATGAGTAGTAACTATTGGCTTTAAGCGCTTTGGTGATATGGGTTTCTTCATTGGATAGAGATTAAGAGGAAGAAATCCAAATGGCATGAGTAACAAGGGTTTTAAGTACAACAAAATTTTGAGCAAGATGATGGTGAGAGTTGGCATGGAGGACCTATTGGTATGAGCCTTCTTTTGATAGAGCTGATGGGTAAGAGAGCCATCAGGAAGGCGAGAAACAAGGACGTTAAGAAAGGGGAGAGATTGGTTAGCTTCAAGCTCCATAGTGAACTAGATGTGGGGAGAAATGAGATCCAGATGGGAAAGGAATGCTCAAAGTTTTGGCATACCATGGGACCAAATAAAAAGGTATCATCAACAAAACACTTCCAGAACTTAGGTTTAGTGAATGTTACTAGTCCCTAATATGAAAACTATAAAATTTCAGGCAATATTTTTGTAAAAGTATTCAAATTTATAATGATTTTATATATTATATATATAATTTTGGAGATTTTTAAGGTAAAATAATTTTATACTATAAAATTTGGGCGAATATTTTTTTTGAAAAAGCATGGAAAATTAGCCCACATATGAATATTAGCCCTTAAAAAATGGTGTGCCCTATATATGTAAGTGTTTTCTTCGTGGATAAATGCAAGTTATGAGTGTAGGCAATCTTCAAGTTGAGCTTTGCCTCACGTGAGAGCTACATCTCTCTTTTTCCACCATTTTGTCTTTCATTTTTTTTCTATGTTGGTATTAGAGCCTAGGTTGAAGAGGCATAAAGCCCTATGGTGTGGATGAGTTTGGTATGTGAAGACTATCATGTGACCAAGGTGTAAGATTTAAGGGTTTAGGGCTCATTGTTTTGAAGTGCGCTCAAGCTCTCATAGTGCGCTTTTGAAGGTAATAAGGTCCTTGTTTTTCTAGAGTGTGCTTTTTAAGGAGAAAAGGTCCTTGTTCTTTTGAAGTGCACTTTTTCACTGAGCGTTTGAAGTTCACTTTGTTGTTTTGAAGTGTGCTTTTTTGTTTCGAAATGTGCTTTATTGTTTCAAAATGAGCTCAGGATTGGGAGGGTGCAATTGTTCTCCAACAGTGGCTACTTGTTCATCTGGGATTCACTTTTCACTGAGGGAGGCAACACAAGGCTATGTGACTTATCCTTAGGAAGTGTTAATGCACTATCAGAGTGAGGAGACCTTAGAAAAGGCTTAGTGCACAAGTATGGGAGGAAAGATATGTCAATGAGGCTCATGAATAAGTAGCACTTATCACCTAGGAAGAGGATAATGCCTTTAGAACTTGTATTGGGTTGAAGGACCAATAAAATCTCTCAAAATGGCTAAGTGTGGGACCATTAGAATAGGAGAAAGAAATGCATCCTAACATGACTCAATCATAGGTCACAAACATAAATTCCATCAATACAAGCTAATGGAATACATGGGACTCATGAACAATAATAACACCTTAACATAATAGCAAAGTGACACCTATTTCTAAGTGCAATAGTTGAAATGACACATTACAACACTAAGAGCACAAGCTATGACAGACATGATGACCATGACCAAAAGGTGTGTTGAGCTATAGGAATGTGTCTAGAACATATTATAATGATATGTAAGACCATTTGATGCAGAAGAGTGCATCAAAACTAACTTCGATAATATGCAAGGGTACGACTCATGCATGAGTGAAAACAACAAAAGCGACACTTGCGATAGGAGGAAAACATGAAGAAGACACTTGCAAAATGTGAAAAACCTTAAAAGAGACACATGCCAGAGAAAAGACAACATGAAAAAGACACTTATTCAAGTATATTCAAGTCAAAACAACAGTCATGAATGTGAAAGTGACACTTGCCAAAGCGAAAATGCGCAAAAGACGACAGTTGAGAAAACTCGTCGTAATAAAAGTGCAAATGAAACCCAAGTGAGGGAGACTATCAGCAAAAGTGCGCACTAACTATCGACATGATTTGGACATTGCAAATACACTATCTTGATGGATGGTGCTATGCATGTCTGAGCTTGCATAAAGGAAGTGCATTCATGAACCCATCAAAGACTGAGCATGTGTGTGCGAATGACTTGATAGTTTGAAACGAGGAAGAAGACTTAAAAACTTTTCAAAACATCAAATGACCATGGAGTAACCATAGAGCGACAAGTTGTAAGATCCTCAGTAGGCTCCAAAATTCAAGTGTGAGAAAACTTTTGGAGGGTGTTTATTGTAGCCTCAACACTTGGCGACACACTGATAGAACTCCAACTTCTCTGTTTAGGTTTAATTCTCTAAGTGCAAGGTCTTAGTCTTTCAAGAAGTATTGATTCATATTATGGATTACCTTGACTTCCATACTTAACCCAGTTATAAATATAGCCCCTTTCATTCCCTTACTCGATTAAACACATATCAAGCCTTGCCAAATCACAATTATTTCGATCTAGGAATGGGTAGTATGCACGGCGATTTTAAGATATTTAGAGTATGAGTTTCATCTCTAGTGTTTAACTGCTACTAGTAGGCCTAGAAAGTACCCCGATGGAGTCACTATAGAAGCGCAAGCGTTGCTTCACTACCAAGGAGCCTAGACAATACCCCGACGAAGTCACTTACTTCACATCCCTACGTAGGATGCCTTTCTCTTCTTTCACCCTTTATTTATTTATTTAATAGGACTATGCTTTGACACTTATTATTTTCAATAGGTGGAATGGGAATCACAACTTATTGAGAGTAGAGGATTTTTCCCCTTCATAGAAGCATTTACAGACCTCTAATATTGGTTTTCTCGTTATTCTATTTTCCCCTTATCCTTTACCTACTTGACTGGATTGGAAAAAAAAATACTATTTGCTTATAATACCGAGTTGAGGAATAAGGATGTTAGAATAGATACAAGATTTACAGTTCAACCAAAGGCTCTCCGTTCAAGTGGATCATATTTTCCATTCAGACAACATTGAATTTGAAGATATGTAAACCAAAGATAGAGAAGAGGTAACATATTAGCCAAGCATTATTTGTCATCAAAATTTCCCTTTCCAAGGTTTTTCCACATTGTATTTTGAGCCAAACAAGAGAATTTTTCATGCAAATTCTTATTGAACAAACCAAAATAATATACATGATAAAACAATGAAACAAAATAAAAACAAACAAGCAAATGGAGGCGGAACATAAAACAACATGCAGAGTATATAACAAGAAAACAAGAAAATGCGGAGACTCGATGGAGAGCAAGTTAGAGGGTGGATGTGATGCAAGGGAAACTAAATACAACTAAGCCTACTTCAAACCTAATCAGCTAGAAGGTGAGGGTTAAGTGTAACGATCTTTCCAATGAATCCATCGATGTTGTACTCGACCCACAAACACTAAGATAAAAGCAATTACAAGTGATATATAATAATGTGCAATAGAAAACATAAACGCTTGAAAAGATTGCACAAAACATCGAAGGTATTTCTTAAAGGAAGAATGATGTGTCATATCACCTGACTTTACCCATAAGCAAACAAACCTTGATGGTTCCTTACGAATATACTTGCACTTATATTGTCTTACTTAGAAAATATCAAGAGATGTCATAACTTTCTTTTAGAAAAATGGCTGGCTAACTATGCTGCTTCTAGCTGATGATAGATTAGATCATGAAATTCAAAACATTCCTCTTGATGATCTTGAAACTCTTGAGAGAAGTAATTTTCAATTAATTGTGTGGAATTAGGATGAGAATCTTGAGAGGGAAAATAAATATGATCATATTTAGAAATCTTGTCAAGATAGTGAGGACTTGAAATAACCATCAGTGAAGGCTAAAGTGCCTCAATTATACTTGACAAGTATCTACATGTTGAAATGATAAATCATAAGAATCAATCAATTCAAAACAAGTATCATGAGATATACCAGTGGGAACATGGTACTCTCGAGAAAAACTATTGAAACTATGCTATCAGGAAAGCCCATTTGTATTACAAGTACAAAGCCTATTGAAATTGTTGTTAGGTACTAGCCCAGAAGGCATATATAGCTATGGGAGTCAGTAGGGTACGTGGCCATAGCTTTCTCTTTGAATAACAGTTGTCATGATCAGATAAATCGATTAAGGTGTAAGATTCTTGATCAATGGAGGATGAGGATAAATCAACTTGAACTCGATTCAACAAATAGCACCAACATTTATTGAAACTAAAGAGGATGTTTGTGCCATGAAGAAAATAATCATTATAAGAACATTCACAAGAAGGATTAGGAGTTGATTACTTTTAAAAGAATGTGAAGGTATGAATCCTTCGGCAAAAGATCATTTTTAGAATGATCAACTTCATAGCTTTGCTCATCCATGAAAGGTATACATTCCAAACCTAAGTTTGATATATGATATTTGCATGAAGATAAATCAACTGAAATAAAACCTTCAATCCGATTGGAGACCAAATCTTGAATGTAAGAAAAACTATGTTTGAAGTACCAAACAACTTTCAAGAAGGGATAATTTATATCATATGAAATCATGCAAAGGAAAGAAATTTTCTAGAATATCCAAATTTGTTTTGATTTGGGGGCCTTACTAGAGTTGCGAGAACCTGACATAACCATCAATGGAAATTGAAGTACCTCGACTTCCTAGTGAGCCCCGAGACTTTCAAGAATTGTAGAATTGTGTTTTGAGGATTGAATCAGATTATGCATGGTGTGTGGACAACTACTACCAGTAATTTCGACTAGATCACTACTATCCCGATGGTATCCATCTACATCACTGATTTGGTCAGAAATTACATCTTCAACAAATAGATTACTCAAGTCATAAGGTTCTTCCAATTGCACATCCAAATATGGATAGATTGAACAAATCTCATGAGTAACCTGAATGGAAGGATTTTCTTCATGCAAAATTAAAAATGATAAGGGATGGAAAGGATACTCAATGATTTCTTTACTTTCCTCTTCATCATGAATGATATCACTACCATGTATCTCTTACAAAAGGTGGAACACAACGGATAGTGAGATGAAGAGGGAGATCTAATAAGAACATCTTCTTTAACCGAATTAGATTCAGGATCTAAATATTGCAAAACAAAGTTCTCTTGACAGACTGAAAGATATAAAGGTGCAATAGGGAAATCATCATTACATACAATAGCACAGTTAGAATAAAAAAAATGAATGTTGTCCAGGAATTTAGATTGATTAGGCAAATCAATTTCATTTAATACATCACCGATATCACTAGATTCAAAATCAACCAAGAATGGGAGATCATTATCTTAACATGGAGGATTCCGAAAAAGAGAAGAAAGATCGAAAGAATCCTCACCTTAATTCTCCTCTACCTGTGAAATGTGACTACCTTACTTCTGATCGATAGTTGGATTTGGAAGATACAAATCAAGAAGATGAAGAGGCAAGTGATCTTGAGAAAGAGAGGATTGAGGAGGACAAGAATCAAAATCATATTCAAGACTAAAGGTTATGAATGTTAATACCATATGGTGGAATGGAGGGATTAATCTTCACCATAGGCTTCATGAACCATTCCAAATTATCCTCAGTCGAATCATGATCATGGGAAATCGATGATGGTTGAGAAGATGGATTAGGAATTTGATTTGTAGATTTCCAAACTTCAAAATTATCACAAGGAGGTACCCAAACTAGTACTGGAAAAGGAGGAGGACAAGGAACAAAAGGAAAAATAGGCTCCTTCTCTGAGATTGGGGGTGTCTCACAATTTCTGAAAGTTGGGAGAACATGAACATCTAGGGGTTTAGACTCCCACTGATTCAAAGAGGTCTGAACCAAATGTTCAAACTTTTGCTTAAAGAAATCCCAATCCATATCTTCTTCAAGAAACTCACAACATAAGCGAAGGAATCTGTTAGCAAAATCCTCAATTGATTTATTAAGGCTCCATTCTAAGTTGATTAATTCTTTTATAAACATCTCGGTAATCATACCCATCAAAACCTTGATGAAGCTCCTTAAGAAATTGATGAAAAGCAGATGGTAAGATATGACACCATTGATTAACACGACCTTCAAGAGTGATGGTGAACATAATACAAATAAAATCTTCATAATCGATTTCAAGAGATTTACAAGACCCAAGAATTTTTTTTAAGTGTTTGGACAAAAACGTACCACCCTTGCCATCAAACCTGAATTGAGAAAAGACATGAACAATTTCTACGGAGATTGAAAGTTTACTAGGAGATAGGTTAGAAAAACACTATGGGATTATGATTTGAGATTGAGCCATTAAGGATAAGATATTCAAAATAGACTCAAAGGGCACAACTTGTCATATGGCCCTCCTTCTAGCACTAGAATATTGATGATGTTGGATACCACCAACATACAGGGGGTCTCCCCAATGTGGATTCCTAATTATACCTCACACCGTTTGGAGTAGGAGCCCCATCCGAATTATCGACCTAACCACAATAATCGTAAGGTTCACCTTGGTTTCAATGAATAACATAAGATATTATATACATAACCCTTGAACAAGAAAGTAAGTTGACATTGTAAAACACCAATTGTAATGTGTAAAAGGAGACTTTCACGAGGGGGAGACAAAAGTGAGCTACTAGAAGGAAGTAATAGTACCAACCTGAGAGAGACAGATGAGAAAATAAATATTCGTTAGTTATCTAGTGAAATAGTTCACTTAGACACAACAATAATTAAACCACATGTGACACACCTTCAACAAAATAAGTACTAAGGCCATCAAAATAGTTCAATTTCCTTAGTACATATGAACAAAACATATATAGTAAACATCTAAAGAATAGTCCTAAGACATTCACAATACATGCATGGAAATGTGTTAGCTCATAAAGCTTCAATATTAGGTGAAAGATCCAAGTACACAGTTACAATGATGAGACATTAGTTCCAATAGTGGAACCTTAAGTCACTTCTTTCTTCTCCAAAAAATAGTTTTCTCTCCTATGCCAAGTAGAGAAGCCAAGACTAGCTCTCTAAAGCTTAAGCCTCCAAAATCATTTTGCTTGAGTTTCTAGGTTGCTTTTATAACAAGGGGGGTGACCTTTCATATCCCCATGACTCTTGAATTACCCTCATGACTCTTGGACTTCTAAGAAACTCTTGAACTTCTCCTAAAGACATTTTTTCCATATATGACTAAGTGACTTTTCATATTTCACATATGAATCTTGGACTCCCCAATTACATTTTGTCATTTTCTTGAGAATACATCATTACATTCCACGTGATGATATGGCATGCCACATGGACACATTTTGACCATTATAAGGACACTTGTACAAATTACAAGTTGGTAATGATGACATGGACATCATGATGAAGTGGCAATGCCAAGCTGTCTTCCTTGCTGCTTCATCTTGCATTCTTGATGATAGATCTGATCTATGCTTTATTGTCATGAAAGATCCACTTTGTTGCTCATATTCACCTTCCAAAGGGTCTTTGATCAATATATGAATCCTCTGAGTTATCATGCAATATCTTCTTTCTGTCTTGGTCCATGATTTGCTTCATGTCTTCATGACTGTTCTTTTTTATTCTTCTTCTCCATCGATGTTTCTTTATGATTTCTCCTTGTTATCTACTTGATCATCTCCTTATCATGCTGAGATAGTGCTCCTGTGAATGAAGATAATTCATGGCAAGGAAAAATCAGTCTTAAAACATCTATTTTATCATTACCTAGCTCATGGAATGATCAAGTCATAATAGGCCTGTGAAAGGGTTAAAAGAAGAAGGCTTGATTAGGAATACACAGTAAAATTCATAAATTCTAACAAGGTGCCTTCAAGGTGTGCTTGTGCGCTCAAACAAGGGAGAGAGAACTCAAGGGCACACTCCAAAGAGACGAAGGAGTGAGGCTTCAACCCTTCAAGACTTCAAGGTGTGCTCATGCGTTAAAAAAGAATAAGAGGGCACACTCCGAAGAGACAAAAGAGTGAGGCTTCAAGCCTTCAATCCTTCAAGGTGTGTTCATGCACTCAAAGAGAATAAGAGGGTGCAAGGGCTCACTCCCAAGAGACGAAGGAGAAGCACACAATCTTTTAGGATGCACTCATGCACTCAAAGAGGGTGTAATTCTTCGTGCTAAAGGAGTGCACTCAAGCTTCAGGCTTCGTGATTGTGCCATGTGCTCAGAGGGAAGGATGAAGCTTTGTGTTTCGTGGTTGCACCATGTGCTCTAAGGCTTCGTGCTTCATAAGTGCATCATGTGCTCAAATAGGGTGCAATTATTTGAGTCAAAGGAGTGAGCTCATAGTCATGAAGCGCACTAGTTGTTTTAAAGTGCGCTCAAGTTCTCAGAGTGTTGTTTTTAAGGAAAGAAGGTATTTTTCTAGAGTGTCTTTTTTAGGGGAGATAAGGTCCTTGTTCTTCTGAAGTGTGCTTTTTCACTGAGCGTTTGAAGTGCACTTCATTGTTTCGAAGTGCGCTTCATTATTTTGAAATGTGATTCATTGTTTCTAAATGCGCTCAGGCTTGGGAGGGTGAAATTCTTCTCCAACATTGGCTACTTGTTCATCTGGGATGTGCTTTTCACTGAGGGAGGAAACACAAGGCTAGGTGACTTATCCTTAGGAAGTGATAATGCACTATGAGAGGAAGGAGACCTTAAAAAAGGCTTAGTAAACAAGTATGGGAGGAAAGATACATCAATGAGGCTCATGAATAAGTTGTGGTTATCACCTAGGAAGAGGATTAATGCCTTTAGAACTTATGTTGGGTTGAAGGACCAAGAAAAGCTCTCAAAATGTCTAAGTGTGGGACCAACATAGTAGGAGAAAGAAATGCATCCTAACATGACTCAAACATAGGTCACACACATAAATGCCATCAATAAAAGCCAATGGTATGCATAGGACTCATGAACACCAGACATATCTTAACACAATAGAAAAGCAACACCTATTTCTAAGTGCAACAGCTGAAATGACACATTACAACACTTAGAACACAAGCTATGAAAAACGCGACGACTATGACCAAAAGGTGCATTGACCTGTAGGAATGTGTTTAGCCCATATTCTGATGATATGTAAGACCATTTGATGTCAAAGAGTGCACCAAAACTAAATGCGATAAAATGAAAGGGTACGACTCACGCAAGAGTGAAAGCAACAAAAGCGATAGGAGAAAAACATGAAGATGACACTTGCAAAATGTGAATGGCCTTGAAAGTGACACATGCCAGAGTGAAGATAACATGAAAAAGACACATATTAAATTATAAGAAAGTCAATACAATAGCCACGAATGTGAAAGAGACACTTGTCAAAGCAAAAATGTGCAAAAGATGATAGTTAAGAAAACTCACCGTAATAAAAGTACAAACGCAACCCAAGTGAGGGAGATTGTCAACAAAAGTGTGCACTGACTATCAACATGAGCTAAACATCGTACAAACACTATCTTTATGGATGATGCCATGCCTGTTTGAGCTTTCATAAAGGAAGTGCATTCATGAACACATAAGAGACTGAGAATGTGTGTGCATGTGACTTGACAGTTTGAAACGAGGAAAAAGACTTAAACACTTTTCAAAACATCAAACAAGCATGGATTGACCATAGAGCAACAAATCATAAGATCCTTAGTAGGCTCCAAAATTCAAGTGTGAGCAACATTTTGGAGGATGTTGATCACAACGTCAACACCACCTTTAACCAAGCACTATTTGTTCT
The DNA here is from genome assembly GCA_000404065.3 of Pinus taeda. Lineage (NCBI taxonomy): Eukaryota > Viridiplantae > Streptophyta > Pinopsida > Pinales > Pinaceae > Pinus > Pinus taeda. Next base: position 77,582 of record APFE030069575.1, on the reverse strand, counting down.
CTTTCTTATAGAGAGTTGCATCCCAATCCTATATGTATGGGTTTTCAAACATAAATTTACATCATATAATGGTGCAACTTCATATTCTACTTCATTAACATAATCAACGTTAATGGAACTTGATTTTGCGTCTTTTGGTAATCCTCATAACACATTTATTTTGGATCCAACCCAATGAAGTGGACTTTCTCTTAGGATATAAAAATGATGATTTATAAATGCAGGTTATGGTACATTGGTCTTTCCAACATGGATTGTATTTATAGAAAATCATTATAATGTCTGTGTAATTACAAATGAGTTAAAATCATGCCTTTGTTCTCTATTGAAATTTGGTTTCAATGTTTACTTATTTACTCAAGGTGCCAAATGCCAAGTCTATCCCTAGAACTATATTATGCTAGTTAACAATGCACCCTACAATCAATCTCAAGAGGAAAAGCATACCCTCTATTTTCTCAATACAAGCAAGCCCAAAACTTAAACCATTTATTTTGTATATTACTTAGTGTGTGTGGAGTGGGGAGGGGGGCGGGTTGGGGGGGGGGTGTGTGCTATAAATTAAAACATTATGCAAGCATTGAATAAATGACAATGTTGTGGCATTTGATATATATTTTCAACATATCAAAGTTCACTCTATCAAGTGCATATACATCTCCATCTATTATATTCACAAGTAACTAGCAAGACGCATAACACTCCTACCTCCCATGGTAATCATTATAACCATGAGCCATTATTTACATATATTATTATATGTATAAGCATGTGTCAGTAGGTGTTTATCAATGTACATGGGATTGGCGTGTAAGAATGCACTATGTGTGGAGGTTCCTAAAAACGATTGTAGCATGGAATCAGGGGAAACTACACTAGCTTGTTTAAATTGCTAACATAGCTAGGAATTAATTAATCAACTTAACACTAGAGAAATTGATGCTAGTATTGTAAATCAATGACTCAAATAGAGGAAATTGAAGATATTTCCATGAGACAATGATCCCAATAATGTGTGATAGTCTTGTAGCTTGTGGATTTCATGATTTCATCATGTTCAAATAATGAATTTTAAACTAGAAAACAAAACCATCAATTTAACTCAACAAATATAGCTAAGATCCAATACAATTTGTAAGGGGTGGTGGAGTGTGATTATAAGTTTGTATTTTTTTGGTTTATAGAGTGCCTAAACAATATATTACAACACTATTTACTCAAATAGCCATAATGTAAAACCTAGCATCAAAAGGCATAACTTAGTCTTGGTTTGTCAACAATTTCATAATTGTAATGGTGTTTTGCATCTTTACAAACTTACATGTCACAAACCCAAAATTTAGTTAATCCCTTTCTCAACTACTAATGAACCCTTTCTCTAAGGCTCTTAAGGAGTTTGTGGGAATAATATGCTTACTTGGAGTAGTGGGAAGGCTAGACATACCTAGCTGTTCAACTGCCTTATTGAATGCTCTTCTTCCTATTTGTTTTTTTATTGATGGCATTTTGGTTCATGATTCCTCATTTTATTTGTCTCTTTTTTATTTTTTTTATTCTTTAAATTGGATATGCTTCCATTAACAATTTAAGATTTGAAATTAGTTTGAGACCCTTAGATTCTCAACCATCTTATCTAACTTTTCCATAAATCTAATAACCTTAGAACTTCACTTCCTAATCAACCTTTTAATTTTATTAAATTTTCTTCATTAAAATATTATACAAATTTGATTTTTGATCAATACCAATATTGACAACTTAATTATTATATACCTTCATAATACATAAAAACTAATAACTTCATTATTATCTTTAATTATCGAAAACATCCTTTTTACTCCGGATTTTACTTATTTAAATAAAGGAATTCATAAAAATCTAAAAATCACCGCAGTCTTATATTTAATAAATTAATTCTATCTTATACACGTACAAATTCACAATGCAATATTATATACATTTCATTATCAATTTTACTAATAAAATAATATTTTAAATTATATATCTTAATAAGGATACTTAATTTTTAACCGTATGTTAAGTAAATTTTATTAAATTTATAAATAACGGTTACAAAATTATTTAAGCACAATCATGATCATGATGTACAACGCATTTTAAATTTAGAAACATTTCATTATTACTAAATGATTGACTATGCAAAACTATATATGGGTTGTCTTATTACATAAAAGAATATTTAAATATATGACCCACTATCTTTTTGGAGCTATATATTTTAATACTTTTCATTGATTGGATATACTGAAACATATTTTAATGGTCTTATTTGCAGAAGTAAAGATAAATGATAATCATGTTATAATATATATATTTTAACCTATGCATACATATCCTCATTCCCACTTTTATTTTATATATGTGATTTAATTTTAAAATGTATTTAGTGTTAACTGAACATGGAATATTTTTAGTGATTTTAATAAATAATATAATATTATTTTTTGTGTAAATCGGACTATTTCTATTATGATACAAAAAAAGTACAGAGGGTTACATTTGCCGCCATGAGTTGGCTACCTGAACATGTTGACAGTTTGAAACTGAGACTGAGCCTGAGAATAAGGACTGTAAAGTTGTCCGCTGACCCCAAACTAGAACCATGAGCATACTCAAAACTTCAAAATCTGAACCTTCCACTCCCTACTAGCGCGAGGGAGGAGTTTGCAGACCCTTACAGGACCGATATAGTCCTTACAGACACTGAAATTACATAACATAACCGACATAGACACAGACATTAAAGACGCTGATGTAAAAAACCATGACTGACATAGACATTACAGACGCTGATATGGAGATAAACATAGACATAAACTGACTCCCAAAATTGACAATGGCAGCTACCACAACTTCCAGAAACTGAACATAGAAAAGCCATACCACCCCGGACGTCCAAGCCTCGCGCCTAGGTGTAAGGATTTGGTGGCTCCTCCACCGCGGGACTGAGAAATGTGCCTTGTGGTTCCTCCACCACCGTGCAGCCATAGGAGCCTGATGCACTCGTGTCGGTGTGCGGCGCGTCGTCCCTTTCAGGCGCACTTGGACCTGCTCTGTTCCTCGCCACCTCACCCGCGGCTTCCAAAGGCTGTGGTCGCTGACCCTGAACAGGCGAGGGTGGCCTTGGAGTTGTTGGAGCGTCTGGTCTATTAGCGTGCTCGCATTTTTCAATGCGCACCGATACATAATACACTGCATTGTCCAGTGTGCATGGGAATCTGAAACGGGTTGATGGATGCCCGCCGAACAGACATACCACAGTTCGTCCCCGTTCTCTGCTTCTTCCACGCCCTGTGCGAGCTTGTGGCGGGCGAATTTCCTCCGAGGACGCTGAGGAATGTGGCGAAGAGGCCCGTGCTCTAGCACCGCCTCTTGAGCCTCCCCGCCTGTAAGCTCCCCGCTGCCTTTCACGTGGCATTTTGTAGCTACCACGGCCCCAATTCTGCACCGAGGTCGCAGAGACACCCAGGTCAAGAGCCGAACCAGTTCCAGAGCTACGCAGGGTGAACTTCTCCCTGAGAACTGACCCGTCTCGAACCTAGAATGTGCAGTGCGCCCCAGGACCACACCTCGAACCAAGACACCAAGAGACTGCGACGCCGCGCAACTTAGACCACAACTCGAACCAGGACCACAATTCGAACCAGGACCAAACAATTCGAACCAGGACACCACAATTCGAACCAGAACACAATTTGAACCAGGACACAACTTGAACCAGGACCACAATTCGAACCAAGACCACAATTCGAACCAGGACACTGAGCCACGAATTACCAGGTAAGCCGAGCTCGAAACTGGGGCCTTCAGAGCCGAGGGCCAAGGTTTATGCTTGGGCTCACTCACCCGCGGAGCCGACATCCGAGAACTGGACTCGCCTCTCACCAGCAAGACCAGACTGAGCTTCAGACAACCAGAGCTTCGCTCCCCTCTCAACTGACCCCCTCTTGGCATCGAAATGATCCTTCGGTGCCAAATACCTTTGCAGCTGGTTGATATCTCGCCACCATTAATGTTGACCGGACGTTTTCTCGAGCCTTTGGCCCACTTGTCCTGAGCAGGCAGCCAGTTGTCAATAAATGACGCCGCCTCCTCATTCAATGCCCTGTCTATCACCCGCAGCCGAGGGTAGGAGATCCTGAGTTGCCAGAGATAGGCAAACTTGTTGAAGTTGAGTATCTGTTGTGTCATTGAGCTTACCTGAGTAGGGGTGACTATTCAAATCGACTCCTTGATTGGCTAACCGATCAGCAACCTTGTTGGCGGATCTTTTGACATGCTGGAAGGTGATACTATTGGGACTTCTAAGCCTTGCTTCCAGTGATTCTATTCTGCTGAGCAATCTCCAGCTGGAGGCGACTTTGGTTGCAGGTGTTCCGGCTTGAATCCTAGTAGTTGCGGTGATCAGAATCTGGGAGTCTCCCTCTGCGATTAGTGGATAGAAGCCTTGTTGATCAGCTATGCATAAACCTTTCCATAGTCCTTCCAATTCAGCTACATTATTGGTATCGTTTCCAATCGATCCAAAGAAGACGTGTTGTATGTTCCCTTTGTCATTGCGAATGACTCCACCATATCCTGCGGGTCCTGGATTCCCCTTAGTTGCACCGTCGAAATTCAACTTGAAAGAAGCTGAGGCTGGGGGGGACCAGTGAGTAGGGGAAACAGTCTTGTTTAGTATCCGGGTGGGAGGAGGTGTGGAGTAGGAAACATGAAGATCCCATGACTTCCATATGTTTATCTCTTGTGGGGACGAAGGCTAATCCGTTTCTTGCCAGTTCCTGAGTGCCAGAGTCTCTTGTAGGCTTTGCTGAAAAAGAATCCACAGTATATCTGGAGGCCGCTTCTTGTCGTTGAAAACTCTGTTGTTCCTCTCCTTCCATAGGGTCCAATAGAGAAAGCCGGGGATGAGTGTCCAGAGTGCGTTCAGCAGTGAACTTTGATATGGCGTCTTGGGCCAAGTTCTCAACAGATTAGCTATATCTTCTTGCCGATTTCCTAATCGTTGAGTGCATCTGTCAATTCGATTCCAAAGTTGAGTTGCAAGGGGGCATTTTTCCATCAGATGCAAGATGGTTTTTGCGTGCAGAGAGTAGTTTGGGCATTGTGATGGACCTATGAAACCTCTACATTGCAGATTATCCCAGGTGAGTATTCTTTTTTTGCTTAAAAGCCATAAGAAGGTAGAGACTTTAGGCCACATAGTGGATTGCCAGATGTTGCACCATAACTGATCTTTGTCGATGGAGTTTTGGGCATACCTCAGATTGTATGCTTCTTTTGTTGTGAAAACTCCTTTCATTGTGTGCCCCCACCTTAATCTGTCCTGCTTATTTGACTTTTTGACCTTCCTGTGCTTTAGTTCTTGTTCAATATCCTCATAGGTTTCTCCATGCCAATCCTCCTGCCAGGTGCAAGCTGGTCTCCATTGTTGATAGTCTGTATCTTCATTCTGTTGCCAAAACTGGGCAATGCTTTCAAGGTTATTGCGTTGCATATGAGTTTGCCATAGCGGTTTTTGAAAGATTGAGGCTAGTGTCGGGAGCTGCTGCCAAGAGTCCTCCCAAAAACGCGCTGAATTCCCTGAACGTACTTCCCAGAAACTATTCTCTTGAATGAATGTGCTATGAAGTTTTGCTGCATTCCAGATCATTGAGCTTGAGCTGCTTGGGTTGAACCTTATCAAATCCTCCCAGCTACTTCCAGACGCATATTTGGCTTGCCAAAGCTTCGCCCATGGGATTTGTGGCTTGACAAGCCAGTTCCACCAAACCTTTGCGCCCATGGTATTGTTGCTATGCAGTGGGTCCCGTAGGCCTAATCCACCGCTGGACTTTTGTTGGCAGACCTCTGACCATTTGACTAAGGCCCATTTCCTATTTAGACCCGAAGATCCCCACAGAAAATTCCGTTGTAGATTGCGTATGCCTTTAAGGACCCATTTCGGAGCTGCAAGGATGGAGAATAGATAAAGAGGCATGGTTTGAAGCACGGATTTGATCAGGATGAGACGACTGGCAATATTGAGAGACCTGAACGTCCAGGAGGAGAGTCTTGCTTCAATTTTGTCCAGGAACGATCTCCACGATGCTTGGTTAAGAGCTGAGAGCATTAGAGGAGCACCCAGATATTTGGAGGGAAGCGCGGCAATAGTGAAACCAAGGATGCGGGCTATGTTTCTCTGAGTGGATAGAGGGGTATTGAAGAAAAAGAGCTGAGATTTAGAAGCATTTATAGAGGTGCCTGAGGCTTCAGAGAACAGATCAAGCAGGGCTTTGAAGGATTTGGCTTCAGCTGATGAGGGATGTCCAAAAAGCATTATGTCATCTACAAATTGTTGATGCGATGATGGGGGAAGTCCATGAAGCGCAATGCCTTTAATGGTCCTGGAGGATATAGCATGATGAAGCAAGCGGCTGAGTCCTTCCGCCATAAGGACAAAGATGAAAGGGGAGAGGGGATCCCCTTGCCTTATGTCGCGCGATGATTGGAAGGGCTGTGAAGGTGAGCCATTGAGAAGGATTGAGAAGCTGGGAGATGAAATAAGGTTCATTATCCAGCGAGTCCAGGTGGGGAAAAAGGCAAAGGCGAGTAGCATATGCTGAATGTACTCCCAGCTGAGCTTATCAAAAGCTTTTGATAGATCAAGTTTCATTATCATACCTGGCTTTTTGAGGATTTTTAAGGAGTGGATAACCTCATTGGATAAGATTATGCCATCCATGATTTGGTGACCTTCAACATACCCGGTTTGTTCTGGAAGAATTAGAAGAGGCAGGAGGGGTTTGAGTCTATTGGCTATGACTTTGGAGATGAGTTTGTAGATGACATTACAGAGGGCAATGGGCCGAAATTTATCCGGCGTGTTGGCTTCCTCCCCTTTGGGAACGAGCGCTATGAAGGTGGAGTTCAGGGATGGGAGGAGCCAGTGCATAGTGCGAGATTCCTCTACCAGATCCCATACTTCGCTGCTTATTAGATCCCAAAATTCATGAAAAAGTTAGAGGTAAAGCCATCCGGACCGGGAGCCTTACCATCTTTTAGCTGCGCCATTGCTTCCTCCACCTCTTGCTTGGAGATCGGTTGAAGAAGGTTTTTATTGTGGTCGGCTGTGATGAGCTTGGGAATGTGCCTTGTGACCTCTTGAATGGCCGCTGTTCTGCTTCTGGTTGGCTCTTTGAGCATGTCTTGAAAGTGATCTTTGAGCTCCTTTTCCATGTCTTCATGCCTTTCTAGTTTTTCCCCCTGACTGTTATTGATGAAGGCAATATTATTGTGCATTCTTCGCTGAATTGTAGTTCGGTGGAAGAATTTGGTGTTTTTTTCCCCTTCCTTGAGCCATTTTATTCTAGACTTTTGGCGCCAGAGGATTTCCTCCTGCGATCTTCTTGCTTCTAGGGCCGTCCAAAGGGATTGCTCTTTGTGGGCTAGTTCCTCCGTTCTGCCCGCTGTGATGATGGTTTGCTGGAGAATGCTCATTTCCTGCTCTAATTTTTGCCTGGATTCCGTGATGTTTTCAAAATGATTTTTGTTCCAGGCCTTCAGCACTTGCTTGAGATGTCTTAGTTTTTGTTGAAACTGGTACATTTTGGCTCCTTCTGGAGGGGTGAAGGTTCTCCAGGCAGTCTGGACTACTTCCTTGAAATTTGGGTGACTGGACCAGAAGGCTTCATAGCAGAAAGGTCTGTTGCAGTGTTTCCCGGGTCTGGTCCATTGCAGCATGATGGGCCAGTGATCCGATCCCCCTTGAGGCAGTATGGAGGCATGAAAGTCTCCTCCCAGATGTATGGCATTGTCTGAGAGTAGAAATCGGTCAAGTCGAGAGGCGATATTGTGTACCCCTCTGTGCTTGTTCGTCCAGGTGTAGGTGCCGTTATAGGTTTTGACATCGATGAGTTGGTTACTTCTAATGAAGTCCTTGAAGCTGGTGCTGTCTTCTTCCAACTTCCTTCGCCCTCCTTTTTTTTCTTCTAGGTGTGTGATAATGTTGAAGTCGCCTCCGCTTATCCAAAGGGGATAGCGCCTGGAGGAGTTCAAGCTTGTTAGCGTTTCCAGAGCTTTTAATTTGAGTTGCTGATCCTGGGGGAAGTAAGTGTTGGTCAGATGTCCATGAATATCCGTTCCAATGAGATGAAATGTGGCCTGAATGAAATGCCAAGTCGCATGGAAATCTTGCAACAGTAGAATCTGCGGGTTCCAAGCCATGGATAATCCCCCTGATGCTCCCATCGCGTCTGTAGATACTGATTGACTTCTGCTCCAAGCTTTGTTAAAGAGCTGCTCTATGGCAGTGGTGGTACTCTTTGTTTCTTGGAGAAAGACTACTGCTGGTTTTTCAGACTGTATCATGTTTTTTAACATTCTATGTTTTGAGGAGCTGTTGAGCCCTCTCATATTCCAAGAGATGAGCTTCATGAGGAACTATGGGGGTGGGCCTTGTAGAACCGTGTTAATTTCGGGAATCTCCCAGATTCCATTAATTGTTCTCCTATAATGATTGTTCTCTGCAGATCTGTTTTGCGCCCATGTTTCTTCGTTTCTTTTAGGATTTTTTTTCCATCCCAGGGACTGCCTGCCTGAATTCCTAGGCATTTCTTGTGCTGAGCTTTGTTTAATACCCCTTCCAGTCTGTCTATGTCCCCAGGGGGAATGGTTGTATAAGCTTTTTGCTTGCATGCATCTTCTAATTTGCGGATGTCCAGCCCATCCAAGCTTACATTTTCTATATCTTCTTCCATGTTGATGGGAACATTCAGGTGGTCTTCCAGGGTCTCTTCATGCAGACTGAGAGCTAGAGCAACATCTAGATCCATGTCTGAGAGCTGCGGATCCGTTTCTGTCACTGGCATTTTTGACTTCGGGTTTAGAGGAGCACTGATTAACTCTGATGAGGAGGGGTTCAGGTTATTTTGATGGATTGTGTCAGCGGATGAGGGGGGCGGAGAGGCTTGAGAGTCTTTTTGAGGCGGAGGGTCAGAGGGATCCTGCGGGGTGAGGATCTGGAATCTATTCGATGAGTCGGCCTTCTTGTGGCTAGGGGAGGGATCTTTCTGGTTATTTGAAGAGGAGGGAGCCGCATTCGTCTTCTTGGCATGTCTACGGCGGTGGGGGACTTTGACAAACCCCTCAGAGTCTTTGGCGATCTCATTGGCTGTGGGTTGGATTTGGACATTCAGAGGGCATTCCCTGAACAGATGCCCATGTTCATGGCATTTACGGCAATGAAATGGAATATGTTCATAATCAAGAGGTTGAATCCATTCATAGTCATCGTGATAGAGGCTTACCGAATCCGCTAGGGTCTTCTTGAGTTGCATCTGGACACAGATCCTTGCATAGGAGGTATATCCTCGTTTTTTTGTTTCCTCAGCTACCTTGATGAAAGTTCCAATGCGGTTGCCGATATCCTTTAGTGTTTCTTCTCTCCAGTACTCCGTGGGTAAGGAGTACATGCGGATCCAGACGGGTGCATGACTGAGGTCTTCTGTGTCTGGATTGAATCTAGGTTTCCAGTCCCGTAAGAATAGACCCGCAGAGTTGAAGAAATAGGGGCCGCCCTCAAATACTCTTATTTTGTCCTCTATGCAGGTGAATATGGCCGTGAAGAAGCCTTTAGGACCAATAAGCACGGAGACGTGTCCTTTTGGCTTCCATTTGGAGGCGATCCAGCCGTGCAAGGCTTTTTCCATTGGCCAAAAGCCCAAAAATTTTCCGATGAGCGCATGGTCTGTCATATACTGTATCTCGCCATTGATTCTGTGGCTTGGAAGCTCCACTCTGATTCTTTCAGGTGCTTTGGGGATGCATGTTGTCGATTTCGCCCTTGGTGGTGACGCCTTTGGACTCTCTGGCATTTCTTCATCCATGAGTGCATTCTGTTCTGGAGCGATTGGCTGTTCAGAGCTCTGTCCTGGCTCAGTGAGTGGATTCGGATAAGCTTGGGTTTTCACTGGTGCACCGTCAGCTTTGAAGTGATCGCGCGAAGGAGGGGAAGGTTGGGTACCCGCCCCTCCCATTTGGGAGGACATGATGATAGGCACAGTCAGGCTTTGTCGCGGCTGCTGCTAACGGTTCTGATGGGAGCGCCGCACTGTGCACGGCCTATGGGCAGATGTGCAGGTTTGCGCATTGACAGCAGGTTGCAGAGCGCTCTAGGGTTCTGTAAGGTAATAATACAATATTATTAAAGTAATAGATAAAATAAATATTTTTAGGATATTTATTTTAATTATTTATATGAGAATTTGGTAGAGATTTTTAAGAATTATAAGTTTAAGTTGTTTAATTTATAAAATTTAAGTATTTTTAGGTGTTGAATAGATTTATGCATTCAAACGCTTATTTTTAATAATACAAAATCACAATCTTGTTAGAAATTGTATTTTTGAATTCAAGGGAAAAGACCATTTTATCTAACTAAAGGTCTATCAATAAAGTCAAGTTCATGGTGTTTTAAGAGGTCAAAATTTAGAATTTGGTTGGAAATAAGGAGAACAAATATCACATAATCCACAACATTACTTCCAAGCCCATGAATACAAGTCATCTCGTGGGATTTTGTTAACTTGATTATACCATTACAAATGATAAGGTCTTGATAACTAGAAAGTTTGACTAACTCTTTACCAAATAAATTTTCAGTTAGATTTTTAGAGTTTCTCTTAAATCTATTAGCTAAATCAAGGTCCTCGTCTACCCATAAAGGATTACGGTTTAAATCATTAGTTATAAGAATAGCTTGGTTAGATGCAGTTCTAGCATTAAAGTCCCTTAACATGAGGATATTACCTTCATTCCTTAGACTATGAATATTGACTCTATGTTATTATAAGGAAAATTCTTATCTATATTGATTTGCTTATAAAAGATAGAGTTGATTAGTGCAAAATAACAAATTGTGATCAACTAATTAATGTCATAGATTTTGATCCTAATGTCCCTATTGAGGCGGTCTATCTTATGAAGCCAGAGTGTGTGAAGAGATACTATTTTTTATATAATAGGCTATTGCCCCAATTCCCGTTAGAGAGGATTCCTTGTTCCAAATTAATCATAAAATGAATCTCTCTATGTGAGGGGCCTTTAGCTCATCATGCTTCAAGTTTCAACTAAACAAATAATATCAATTTCACTCTGATCCAACTTACAATAGGATCTTTAGGCCACCTCTAAAAGATGATTTGGAGTGTTCCAAGTTCCTATTTATTACTACTCTTTTGATCTTTATCCCTAATAATAGCTTTCTTATTTCTAATGATTGCCCATTTACATTTATTGTTTGTTTTATCTTTTAAATCTCATTCCTTAATTAATTAGTTAAATTAATTTACCCCTATTAATAATTATTATTTAGATTTTACAATTTGTAATTAAAAAAATTACATATATCACTGTTTTATTAAAAAAGAAATAGTAAATTTAATTAAATAAAACTTTAAAATTATATTTTTATTACATGACCAACACAATCCAACAACACCCTTTATCTCTAATGATTATTTTTGCACAAGTTTCATCTTTTCTTATCAGGGAAAGAGGAGCCAAGTGGTAATCATCAACCATGACTAACATATACAACCTCGTGCATTTATTGCCCATAAGCAAACCAATTATTTATTGCCAAAAATATTATATGGTGATTAATATTTTACCAAAAAATAAATTATCAAAAATAAGAAAAGATATAATGGGTAATATTAAAATATACATTTTCATAAAAAGAATCAACAATAACCTTTATTACTACAATTACCTTTCCACAAGTTTCATCTTTTGCTGCCAGGGGAGGGAGGAGCAAACTAGTGTGGTGATCATTAGCCACTATGTAATGCTGGGACAACTTTTGGAAAATATTCTACCTTTTAACAAAATTATTACCAAAAACTATATAGTGATTAATATTTTGCCAAAAGACATTATCAAAAGTTAAAAAAAAAATTATGATAAAAAGGTGCACAAATAGATATAAAAGCAAAAGCTTGAAAGGGAAAAATGGAAGTGTGTTCTTACATCATTAATATCTAATTATTTAAGGGTTTTTTTGCACTGAAAATTATGAAAATTTTGGCAATATTTTGATAAATCTTGTTATGGATTTTGTAAATTACAATTGTTAAGAGATTTTGGGCGGCCCAAAATTTTTTTATAGTGCTGAATTTATTCTCACTTTCAAAAACATGATTTAAACGTTACGTCTACCAAATTTGCTGAAATTTTTTTACCCAAACTCCAGTCAAAAATAACTGTCCAAACAATTCCTCAACTTCCTGGAACTTTCATGAAAGTATTGCTAAATAATCTTTATTGTTATTGATTACAGACAATCTTGATCTTGTACAGCACTGAGTTTGGCTCTGTTTTCAATATGTTGACACGACCCAGAGCAAAGTTTGACAGAATCTATTGTTGCCTTCAAAAACAGTATTGGCGAGTGGAGTGGAGTGGTGCAACGTCATACAAAGATCTCTATTGAGTGTGTGGAGTACGTCTCTCTGAGTAAACAAATTTATATTTGCTGGACAAACTTCATAGGGATTCGAGATATAACGAAGCTATTACCATGACTCCACGCTTTACCAGGCAATGCCAGCCAAAATCAACAGCCACGTCGTTCGCAGGAACAACTTGCTTTTTGGCTGTAACAATTGGATTCAGTGATGGAATTTGATGGGCAATTTAGGCGATGGGTAATTTATTTGTCACAACGCCATTAGAATTTGATGGACAATTTGCTTGTCACAAGGCTATTGGAATTTGACGGGCAATTTGAGGATCATTGCGTGATTTACCAGGCAATGCCAGCCAAAATCAACAGCCACGTCGTTCGCAGGAACAACTTGCTTTTTGGCTGTAACAATTGGATTCAGTGATGGAATTTGATGGGCAATTTAGGCGATGGGTAATTTATTTGTCACAACGCCATTAGAATTTGATGGACAATTTGCTTGTCACAAGGCTATTGGAATTTGACGGGCAATTTGAGGATCATTGCGTGATTTACTCTTCAAATACAGTCAAAAATTTCTAAGCCTGTCATTTTTTTTACTAAAAACTTAAAAATATACAAACTATCAACTTTAATTAGATGTTTCAGATTTGAAATTCCTACTCTAATTAAATAGTTTTAAATTTGAAATTCTAAATATTTAAAAAAATCTGAAATTCCTAGCCTACTTGTATCATGATGATTTTCCATTAAATTAAAAAATATATATAATATGTGGGATGAGAAAAAAGCACTGTTAAATACAATGAGCAGGCTTGTTTGCTTTCTTGTAAAGTAATTTGTGAGTTGTTTCATGACCCACTCTCAAGATATTAGTTCTTTGTCTATCTTTATGAAAAGATTGAGAAAAAAAGAAAACAAAAAACCACAAACAAACAAAAAAGAGTTTTATTAATCAAAGTAGTTTATTTTTATTTTAAGATTATTTAGTAAGTAAAAGAAACGTTGTTGTTGTAAAGGATGTATAATTTTTGGCCATGTAATATACTTTGTTTTTTAATTTTATTTTCATAGTTTTTAAATGGTTGTAAATATGTTTTAAAGTAACTTAATGAAATTGTTTTTAAATGGCTGTGTTAAAGTAATTTAATGGAATTATATTTTATCAATTGATATTTTTGTTATTTTATTTTGATTAAAATTGAGAGAATTGTAATTTTAAATTATAAAATGGTATAATTTAAAAAACTTATATATTTTTAGAAAAGTAACTTGATTTTTATTAAAAAATTAGTTTAAATTATAAAACATTGTAATTTCACTTAAAATAGAATCATATTCACTAAAATTCGTTTTAAATTTTTAATTACACATTTAAAAAAAAAATTTACACACTGAAAATTTCTTTTACATACAAATAAACTTTACATTTACGATACTATCACAGTCCTCTTCAGTGGAGTATTCCGGGTAGCTTTAACGACTTATTCTGTTTTATTTTTTTCAATTTTGTTTTGCATGTTTTCTTTTCAGTTTTATTTTGCAGGTTCTTTTTTCAATTTTCTCTGATTTTTTATATTATTTTTTTCTAACTTAACCAGATATTTTTTGAATCTTATTGTAATTGTAAAATTATATATATTATAATATATATATATATATAATATATAATATATATATAATTATATATTATATTCAATTTTCTTGATTTTTTTATTTTTAAATTAGGCACGAAAATTATTTTTGATTCTTAATTATAATTTGATTAAAATTTAGAATATTTTGAAATTTTTAAAAATATGGATATCATCTGTAATATTTAAAAAATATTAAATTAATAAAATTATTATTACTAATTTATATATGTAAATATATATATTTAACTTCAAACGGGTATGATTTTATTTATTTGATAAGAAATTTAGAATTACACCATGGTAGCTAATGATACATATCTTTTGTTTTTGATTCTAACACTTTCTTTTGAGCTGTTACAAAATTCCATTAACTAACACTTTCTTTTGAGCTGTTACAAAATTCCATTTCCTCAAGGATTGCAGGGATGAAATAAGTTTTCATTGTTTGTGAGAAGTTGGCCTTTCCGGAGGGTACACCCTTTGTTTGCCATTAGATCTTCTTCTTTGTTCAGATTTCTGAGTATGTGGAAGAATTTGTATGAGTCAAAATCGAGCAGCACTCTCTTCAGCGTATTTAGTGTTTTGTTGAGGCTTGCATTAGTGAACAGATTTCCTGTATTTAATTTTTTAATTATGATCTCCGAATCTCCGAAAGCTTGGAATTCTTTATCTCCTCTGTCCCTAACGATTTGACAAGCTTTGAGGAGGCCTAGGATCTCCGCTTGATTGTTGGTTTTCTGCACAATGCCCCAACAAAAACTGTCCCTTTTTATTCCGTTCGAAGCGAAGATGACCCCTCCTGCTCCTGCTGCCCCAGGATTGCCTTTGGAGGCTCTATTGAAGAATATTGTTGTAATTTTTTTATGTTTTCCACCATTCTTGAAAGTTTTCTTCAGAGTCTCTTTTGTGCCAGGCCTGGTTTCCTGCTTGAGGGACTGATAACTGCTTCCATGGTTGAGGGTGGAGGGGACCCAACCACCGCTCTTCTTCCAGGAGGAGCAGTGGATCACCTGTAAAGTTTTGTTGTTGCACTGCTTCTAGAAGAAAAGACTTGGCTTTTACCGCTGCAGAGAGGGGAGTGTGTGCCTTTTCATTGAATATCATATCGTTCCTGGACAGCCAAATTTGCCAGCACACAAATTTGGGTATGGCGTTCCAGACTTTCCTCCAGATGGATTTGACAGGAATTTTGTTGGGGTAACAGTGGTTCCATATGTCGAATAGTTCAACTACTAAGTTGTGAGTCGGAACTGTGATTTGTAGCCCATGGAGGGAGAGTCCCCATACTTCTTTCGCAAACTTACAGTCTATGAATAGATGCTTGGCAGTTTCTAGGCTGCTTCTGCACAGCTCACATCTGTGCAGACTTGCAATATTTTTTTTCATTAAATTATCTGCGGTTAGAAGCTTATCATGGGCCAGCGTCCATAAGAAGAAGTTTACCTTGGGCATGGCGAGAGGTTCCCAAACTTTCTTCCAGAACTCCAGTGTTCTGTTGTTGTTCCTGTTTGGTTGGATGGCATTGTACGCTTCTGCTATGATATATGTTCCAGAGCGCCCTCATCCCCAACTGTCTTTAGAATTTCTGTTTACTGGGGCCGCATCTTCCAGCAATTCTTCGAGGATATGTTTTTGCTGTTGAAGTCGTTCAAGAACTCCGAGGAAGTCCCATCCCTGCCAATCTCCGTGCCTATCCCATTTGGATAGATCATATATACTGGTGATCCCTACGCGTTCCAACCATTCTTTTATCCTTGCGATTTCATCTATCTTCGCAAGCGGATTCTGATCCATAATTTGGTCAAACCACAGATTTGTGCGTTTGCAATTTCCTGGAATTTTATACGGCTTTCCTTTAAATAAATTTAAGCTTCTATTATAGAGTTTCCAAGTTTGCGTGCTGTTGGGAATTTGACATGTCTGAAGGTTCCTGAGCGGCACGTTACAGGCATATTTGGACTTCAGCATTACACTTACAGGGTGCGATGATTCCTTAAAAAGTTTCCATAGCATTTTCCCTCCCATCGCCAAATTTGCCAGAGCTGGGTCGCGGATTTGCAATCCGCCTTCCGAATTGAGTGCTTCACCATCTCCCATTTGACAAGGTGAATTTTTTGCTGGTTTCCCTTTCCCCCTTGCCAGAGAAAATCGTGCAGGATTCTTGATATTTGATCTGTCACTCTCTTTGGGGCAAGAAGATAGGTTGCTTGATAGATTGGGAGAGCCGATAACATGGATTTTATCCAAATTACCTTGCCTCCTTTTGTGAGCCAGTGTCCAACCCAGGAAGCAATTTTTGACTTAATTTTGTCGATGATTCCCGTCCACAGCGTCCTCTTATTGGTCCCAATTATGATGGGGAGACCGAGATATTTTATCATATCCCATTGGGCATGACCTTTGAAGCCCAGAATGTTTTCTATGCCTGTGATTTCTTACTGCCCAATATTCCATCCATATACTTCACTTTTCCTTTCGTTAATGGAGGCACCCGATACCCCGCAGTAACGTTTGAGGACTGTATCCATAGCTTTAGCAATTCGAGCAAATGCCCCTCCCAAGAGAAGAGAGTCGTCCGCGAAAAGGGCATGGTTCAGAGCTGGGGAACTGATTGATGGTTTGAGGCCTAGAAGGGAGCCTGAGGATTTCTCGAAGGATAACTTTCTGCTGAGGGAGTTTGCCATTAGAATATACAGGAAGGGAGAGAGCGGGCATCCCTGTATGAGACCTCTCTGAGCTTGGAAGAAGGAGGTGGGGCGACCATTGACAAGGGGGGCGATCCAGGGATTCTGAGTGCAGGCAATGATGAGATTGACAAAATGAGAGGAGAAGCCGAAGGAGAGGAGGACTTTGAACGGGAAGGAGCAGTTGACTTGGTCGAACGCATTGGCCATGTCAAGCTTTATCAGCATTCCTTTTTCCTTTCACTGATTGCTTGAGTGAATAGTCTCCTAGACTTGGATGACATTGTCCAGGATGTGTTTGCCTTCTACAAAAACCCGTTGATTGCTTGAAATCAGCCTGCTAAGCAATGGTTTCATCCTGGTAGCTAGGAGCTTAGCCAGAATTTTATAAGATGCATTGCAAAGCGATATTGGCCTAAATCTAGCAAAGGTTTCGGGATTGGTTTCCTTGGGGATGAGGGCGAGGTAGGTGGAGTTGGTTCCTCCTCCTACCTTGGCTTTTTTCATGAAACCTTTTATCATTTTTAATAGATCTTCTTTGATGATTTCCCAACAAGTCTTATAAAAATGAATGGTGAATCCGTCAGGCCCAGGGGCCTTATCCGAATCCATAGAATAAATGACTTTGATGATCTCTTCTTCCGTGATAGGTTGGGTGAGAGCTGAGTTGTCTTCAGAGCTGACCAGAAGAGGGATGTTTGAGAGGAGATCTGCAATATCTTCCTCGCTGCCTTGATTATCTGCGGTATACAAACTTTTATAATGTCTTTCAGATGCCTCTTTTATTTGACTGAAGCCTTTACATAGTTGTCCTTCTACTGTTGTGATTTCATAAATGTGGTTCCTGGAGAGTCTTGCTCTAAATTGACGGTGAAAGAAGGTGGTGTTAGGATCTCCAGCTTTCAGCTACAGACTTCAGGATTTTATTCTCCAATGTTCTTCCTCTGTTATGAAGGATCGGAATGCTGAGCATTGGATTTTAACTTCTTTATCTAGCAGGGATGTGGTTATCTCTCTACTTTCCATTTCAGTTTGCAATGCATCTAATGCCTGAACTGTTTCTTTTCTTTGACTGGAATGATTTGGGGCAGGCTTCCTTATCCAATCCTTCAGGGCTAACTTTGTAGCTTTGAGCTTCTGTTCCCATACATAGTTGGAGGACCCAGTGATTGGTTTGACCCATGTTGTTTTCACTGTATCTATGAATCCATTCCTTTCTATCCAGAGGAGACTGAATCGAAAGGGGATTGGGCCCAGATCTTCTTCGTCTTCCAATATGAGCTGGACTGGTTTGTGATCTGAGGTCAGCTTGGGGAGGATTTTTGTGGTGATAATTTTCTTATTCATCATCAGAGTGCCTTGTACTAGGAATCGATCCAGCGGGCCGCGATATGATCTACCCCCACTCTATTTTTGGTCCATGTATATTGCCCTCTGATTGGGGTAAAATCTATTAATTCCCACTGCTGTATAAGGTCTTCCACCAGGGGGAGCATGGGATCTCTGTTGTTAGTTCCTCCCCTTTTTTCTTTGGGTTTTAAGACGATATTTAGATCCCCAGCAAGGATGATGTTGTTTGGGGATCGCTGCTCTAAGAATTTAAAGAGAGAATTCCAGCAGTTTCTCTTTTCAGAATAATTAACAGGTACATAAAGATTGAAAAGGGAAATGGTCAACTTACTTGTGCAGTGCGTTAGTTCTGTGTAGATCCAGTGCTGGGTCTCGTGGAATTTGTTCAGAAGGAAGAGGTCTTCTGCCCAAAGGGTTGCAAGTCCTCTGGCTGAGCCTCTTGAGCTGACTGCTCTTCCTGTGCTTTTCTTCCATTTCTTCTTACTGATATCTAGAAGGGTATTCCCCTCTATCTTGGTCTCTCTGAGGGTTCTATTTTGAGTAGGTCCTTGACCGCTTCTACTTTCGAGGGATTGCCCAGGCCTCTGCAGTTCTAAGAGATGAGACACATTATTTACCAGAGGTGGGTTGAGAGCCTCCCTTAGGGGGCCTGGTCCTGGAGTTTCTCCCAATAGACATCTCTATAGTGGGCTGACTTCCTTGTGTTTTAAGCCTTTCCGCTTCCTCTTCCCTTATTTCTCTACGAGATTTCCTACCAACTTTTCTTGTGGGCTGCTCAAAGGTTTCATCCTCCGATGAACCAGAACTGTCCGCTAGTTTTTTCCTAGTGACTTCTATATATGAAGGATTAGAAGGGCTCCCTTGAGGAGTTTCCTGATGTGCCATTTCACCGTCTTCTTTGTTGGTGATGTGAGGATCTATCTGTTTCAGATCTTCAGTAACTGCTGTAACTGGAATGCTCTGTCTGCTTTCTTTGGGTTTTTGGTTCTTTTCTTGAGTGGGATTGGAGCTGCTTGGTGCCTCTTTCTGAATACCTTTCCCATTGCATTTTTTGTGATTAGTAGTTTTTTGGATTAGGGTCCAATGTTCACCACTTTTTTGTTTTGGTTGTTCTTCTGCCTTTTTCTTGCAATGTTTGGCGAAATGTCTGTAGTCGTGGCAGTGTCTGCACTTAAAGGGAAGTTGTTCATAATCCAGCTCTTGTACATGCGTCCATCCTGTGACTGTAAGAATGATGGCTTCCAGCAGGCCCTCCTCCAGATCTACTTCAATGCAGATGCGAGCACATAAATATTGATCTTTTCTTACGGCTTGGTCTATGTATTTGCCTAATCCATTGCAAATAATCTGGAGAGACTTTTGGTTCCAACAATGGAGTGGGAGGTGGGGGAGTCGCACCCACAACGAAACAGCAGATGGGACATCTTGGGCTGGATCAAAGTCTGGCGACCATTTGCTGAGGTATAGTCCTTGGGGGCCCATGAAATAGGGTCCGTTTCTGAAGATTAGGATTTTATCCCCTGCACTTTCGAAAACGAAGACAAAGAAACCTTTGCCTACGAAGTAAATTTTTATACCTTCTTTGATTAAGGGTTTCCAGTTCCTTTGAGTCCAGTCCTCCACCGATTTGGAAGAGGGCTAGAGGCCCGTGAACTAGCCTATGAGTCCTCTCTCAGCTAGATTCAGTGCTGCCTTGCACGTTTCTTCTTCCGGGAGTGCTACCGAAGGTATGGTTTCCATCTTTTTTACAAATTTATGTTGAATGGCTGATGACGAGCGCTTATTTCCAGCTGCTATCATTGCTTTGAATGTTGTAACCTCCGGAGGGGGAGGCGAGGGTAGATTCATAATGTTCGGGTCCTCAGAAGAAGGCATGGCTGGGCACAGCAGCGCAGGAGCCAGTGCTAGCCCTTATCCGAGATGCGTACCACTTCAGCTAGATCAGCCAACAGTTGGGAGTGATCCAGGGGTGTCGAGGCAGGTGATCGAGCCCAGCAGCAAAAGGCTACCAGGCGGGGAGGCCGCAGGAGGCAGCTCGATGATGGGGGCGGCTAGGTCAAGCCTGAGCAGGCTCGCAACACAAGTAAAGGGTTTTTAAAATTTATATTACCAAATTTCAAAAGAGACAAAAACAACAAATAGTTAATTGTTATTATTTTAATTTACTATTCCCAAAAAAATGCTATCACAAAAATACAATATTAAATTTTAAATAAAACACTAAAATTCAATTATAATTGGATATTCCATGGCTCTCGTGATTCACTAACATTCAACTCTTCAAATCCTTTGTCTTCACCTAACAATTATTCATGTTGAATTTCAAATCCTTTGTCTTTACCTCAGAGTTATTCATGTTGAAATTTTATAGCAGATTAATAAGCGGATTTTTTTGCCCATTTTTTATTGATTTGCTTTGATAGCAGGAAAATTATTATTTTAAATCATTAAATTTACAATAATGTTCAAAATATTAAATTTATTTTTATATTCAAAATTACAATTTCAATAATTGAATAACATTATTTCATTAAAAAATAGTTGAAAAGTCATTTAATTAAATTATATTATTTTTCCACTTTCAATATCTTAAAAGTCATTTAATTATTTAGTAAAATCTAATTATACAAATCATTGTTTATCAAAAGAAATTAAAATTATCAGATCTGGGTGACCCAGCGACCTCTGCCACAATTTCCAAAGCCGACAACCATCAACCCCTACTTAACTTGCTTCCCTCACCAAGTGGTAGTGCTAACCATTACTCTTCCTGGGCTCTAGTTGTTAATGTACGTGGCTCCTGTGCTCCCATGCCCCTGCAATAAACTATTCATCACCACACACATTCCATTCTCCTGACTATATTAACCCCGTGTCATTACCCTCGGCACTTTCGCTGACTTTGACATTGCGACTCCGCTTTGTGGCCTTCTGACCATGAATCGTGACAGGGGGAGGGGTCAATGCCCCGATAGAGGAAGAGGTAAGGAGTGTCATCCCACCACCTTCGATGTGTTGGGTATGTGTTATATTCTTTCCATGATCATCTCTACGTGTTATATGTTGCGCTGCGTGCAGTGGGGGGTTCACAAGGGAGGCGACTGTTGGGAAAAATGCTGAGACAGGGGAGGTGAATTAGTATTTAAACTTTCACAATAATAATTTTTCTTTTTCAAACTGTATACGTGATTTTACAGAAACCAAATAGTGTATGTCCGTGATTATAATGAATGAAACCAACATATAGATAATAAACTTGTAAAATAGCTAATTCATTGTCTGTTAAAATTAAATCAGAGTGTGATGCATTTACTAAGAAATACACAGATGTAGTAAGAATAGAATAAATCAACACACATAAGCACCACACATGAACACCAGGATTTTTCAGGTGGAAATCCAATGTGGGAAAAAACCACCGTTGATGTTGTCTCAGTCTTCAATCTTCTTATTATAAAAAGTGTTTACAAGTTTTGTATTGGTGCAAACTCTTTCCAGTACGCATGCATCTACTTGTTGAAGGCTACAACCTTCACTCATTTTCCAGGTTCTATTGAAAAGGAGCTCCAACCCCCTAGCTCTTATACTGACTAATAATGATTACCAGTACGTAGGCGCTGACCTACAGAAGGCTACCACCTTCACTCTTTCTCAAGGGACCATGTTTCATAAATTTTTAGACTGGATACTCATGGTACACATCAACACAATATGTAGGCCACATTTCATCAAATTTTCATACTTGACCCGTCAGTAACATTGAAGTTCAAACCCATAGCTCTCGTACTGGATGATAATGATTACTAGTACATAGGCGCCAACGTACAGAAGGCTACCACCTTCACTCTTTCTCAAGGGACCACGTTTCATAAATTTTTAGACTAGATACTCCTGGTACACATCAACACAATATGTAAGCCACGTTTCATCAAATTTTCATACTGGACCCATCAATAACATTGAAGCTCAAAATCAATCACCATTACAATACAACCATCAAATACAACTGCATCAACCAATCACTGAAACCCATCAAATTTGAAGCAAAACAAAATCAATCAATTTGAATAGTCAGATCATTGTCACCAGAACACAGAGCTGAACCCAGAACACTGTATCAACAACCAAAACTAACAACAACCTCAAAAATCATATGTCAGAGTGTATACGCTACTTCAATGAGGACAACCTGTGTGTATACGCCACTTTTTTGTAAACCAGCCTGCATATACCTCTAAAGATACTGAATCATAAAACTTATGAACCAAAAACTGTACTAACCAAAGATATTCTGAAGATCTATTGTCATATTACAGAGTTCTAAACAGATTGCAACAAAGATCACTCTTTTTACTCAATCAATCAGTCAACCAGATTCATCTCCTTATACAATTAGTTTAACTTCAAATCTAATGAAGACCTATTGACAAACGACAGTAAAACAACATCGCTGATCAGATAGATCAGTCATTTCTGACCAACAATCCCTTCCTCTGCATACGCTACTTGAAAGTGTTGAATCCGCATGTATACACGCCTTCACTGAGGCGAACCTGCATATAGATCTGCAAATAATGACTTATAACTTTGTAGATTTTCAAGACTTTAGATATACCCAGATCATAGCATTTAATGGAGAAAAAATGAGTTATTACTCATATCTAGCCTATCCATTATCAGATCATACAATGATAAATCATTTCAGGTCTCATGATCCTGATCCAACATTGTATACAAGGGTGCACAAGATGTTTCAGATCTATATCATAACCATAGCCCTTACAACACAAAATTATACTTCAAATAGAACTATTCATAAAAAAACCCTTTCACTTGCACATTTAGCCTTTGATTTTCTCCTCCTTATATACTTAGAACCTTCGTCAATACCATGAACCAAAACAACACTTAGAACCTATGGTATTCTTAAACGAGATCAAGTAATCGTTATTTCGCTCAATATTGTGGGTTAATACCATGGTATGGACCCTTGGTATTCTTTAACCTTAATTTTCCATCCCATACGCACTTTTCCTTCTGTGAAATTGCATGCATAAGTATACGCGCCTTTTATTCTGTGTATCCGTGACTTGGACTAGGTTAAACAACATATACAACCTAAATCATTCTCTTTTCTAAATTTCTTGATTTTGATATGCAATCCTTTGTCCCATCATCCTGTTATTCTGTGCCATCATACATCACTTTATCAATTCTGAACTAACCTGTGGATACATCATCTAGTTATCATATATGTGAGTTGCCATCAAGGACAACACTTGTACCATAATGCCAACAATCTCCCCCTTTGGACTTGATGGCAATCATATTGGTGTTTATCACTTCAAGCTATAGAACCTATTAGATATATTAAACAACACCAAGATACTCTCCTCCTTTGACATCAAGGGCAAAGGATGGACCAATATATTCTCCCCCTTAGTACATGCTAAGATGCGCTACACTGTCCATGCTTCCCCTAAGCACATGTAGAGTCAACAAAAATATTTTTCAAAAGAATAACATGAATCTATAACTCAACTATGTGAGTATGGCCTTCTTATCACCAATGACTCATACATACATCAGTCACCCAACCAAGTGGGGATACATCAAATGTTCATACATGACTGAAAATTTCAATTATTACATCATCATTTCCATGCAGAGTGGGGGTACAAATTACATCACGTGTCCAAAAGGACTCATCCATAATAGACTGTGACAGAAAGAGACATATTATTACACCATAGTCTTTACATGACCTTTTCATCAAATGACATTAATAACTGAGAGCAAAGCTGAATTCAACAACCATGATGCCAACAACGACAACCCCCCGTATTGGGTGGTTTGCAGGGAGGGCAGTAGCTCCCCTGCATGGGGTTCGGGGCAGTGCCCCAATTTTTATTTTATTTTATGCAAACTCAATAATAGTTGGGCAGACGCAAGGATGGGGAAAGACTCAAAGACAGTGGGAAAACCCACCCATGGTTTTGTGCATGGGTTTTGCACATGGTTTTGGGCATGATGGTTTTCTGCCCATGGTATTTTGTAGATCCAAACAGAACTATGGTTATGTTCTAATCTAAGGTAGTGGATTGTGGGTTATGAATGTTTCAACATGCATATATATGTATTGTAACATTGAAAGGAATATAATGAAAAATCAATTTGGTAGTCCCGATTTTTGGGATCCAGGGGAAAATATCTGTGTATGTTTGTTTTATGTTATTTCCATTGTACATTTTTTAGTTTTTAAGAATTCGTTTGCAGGAAAAACCTACCTTTGGGCTACAACAATTGGATCCATTGATGGAATTTGATGGGCAATTTGCCTGTCACAGGGTGATGGGCAATTTGCTGTCACAAGGTGATTGGAATTTGATGGGCAATTTGCGGGTCATTGGATGATTTACTCTTCAAATATAGTCAAAAATTTCCAGGGATGTCAAATTTTTTTAATACTTCACAAACCATCACGTTAACGGATACTTCAGATTTGAAATTCCTACCCTAATCAGAGAGTGCCAGATTTGAAATTCCTACCCTAATTGGATCATAATGATTTTCCATAAAAATTAAAAAAATCTGAAATTCCTGCCTAGTTGAAGCATAATGATTTTCCATAAAATTTAAAATTATATATAACATATGCGGGATGAGAAGAGAGAGGCACTGTTAATACAATTAGCAAACTTGTTTGCTTTCTTGTAAAGTAATCTGTGAGTTGTCTCAAGAACCCACGCTAAGGTTATTAGTTATTTGTTTATTTTTATGAAAAGATTGAAAACAAAAGACAAAAAAAAAACAAGTTCAACCAAACAAGCACCTACATTTGTTTTAAATTTTTAATTAGAAATATTTTCAAAAAACCATTTTTTTCACTTTGAAAAATTCCTTTTACTACTTTGCATTTTTAATCATAAATATTCCTTCTTTTTTTATAACAAGAACGGGTATGGATTTATATTAGACTTTGGCCAAAATTCCTTTTACCGGTTACATTTGATTGGGCATAGCCCTTGAACTTCCACTAACTGATCAAAGGCCCCATATCCTAGGAACCCGCAAGATTTACTTGAGACTATCGGGTCTATCTCCGTTATTTTCCCTATCCTAAATAGACAAACAAATTGATTCAGCAAAAAGCAAAAAAACATGACAATTTTTATGGAATGGAGTCCCAGCTCTCAATTCCGTCTACCAAGAGACAGCCAGTGGGAAGAGGAACTGCCCTGTTGGCTTCCAAATCAACAACTTTATTGTTTTCCCTGAAAACGTGGAGGAAGGTTGTAGTCCGGAAATATTTCATCAAGGTTCTGATTCTTGAAATGACTCTTGCCAGTCTAATGTCTACAGGAGAGGAATCCTCTACTAAGACTTTGATAATGGCTTGAGAATCTCCTATAATGCTGACTTCTGAGAGACCAGTAGCCTTTGCTTGCTTGAGACCTTGCAGAAGTGCCAAGGCTTCAACTTGCATGCTGGTAGACTGCCCTAATCCCCAAGAGAACTTTGCCACAATTATGCCCTCTTTATTTTTTATAATTCCTCCTGCCCCAACCAATCCAGTAATGCCTTTCGTTGCTCCGTCGAAGAACAAAGAGAATATGGATTACCTGAGGAGCAAATCCAATAGATCATTCTCCTTCCCTCTGAATTGCCACTCTTTTATGGCCTTGTGATGCCTTATTTCGCCTGAGAAATGGAGGTCCATCGAGGTGCCCCAATCTAAGTCATGCTGGCTCAGATTCAAATCCAGCAAATATTCCCCTAGACTTTCTTTCCGAAGGCATTTTGTTTTGGTGATGATGAACTGAGAATTTAGACTTTCATCTCTGAAAACTCTTCTTTTACGCTCGAGCCAGATCTGCCAGCAAGCGAATTTCGGCAAGGAGAGCCATGCAACTATGAAGCTTTCATTTTTTGGGAGTGTTTCTGGGTAATAATTCCGCCAGTTTGCAAAAAGATTTGATATAGACATGGGTAAAATGAATTCAGATTTCCAGTAACTCAAACGGCCTTGCCAAATTTCTCTTGAAAATTTACAGTCTAGAATGATATGTTGAGCGTTCTCCTCATTGTCACAGCATAAGTGGCATCGAGAGGGACCATGAAATCCTTTCTTCTGCACTCTGTCTACTGTTAAAATCCCTCTGTGGCATAACAGCCAACAAAAATAATCAACCTTAGGCATGGATTTGAAGTTCCAGATCTCATTACGAACAGCAGGATTAGGGGGGATGTAAGGACGATCATGGAGGCATTTGTAACCTTGCGCAACCGTGTAAATCCTTGGGGTGGCTCCCCAACCACGATCATCCTTCTTACCCATGCGCAGAGGCACCATACCGTATAATAAGGAAAGAAGAAGGTTGCGAGCTTGAGACAGCTCAGGAGGGACAGGAGGGAGTCTCCAGCGTAGCCAGTTTCTGCCTTCCCATTGCGAAATGTCCCAAAGAGTGTTGCAACCTACGTTGTCCAACCACAAACGCAGCGCATGAAGAGAGCAGTGAGATGATAAAGGGGGGTGCATCATAATGCTATCTTCCCATATCTTACATTCTTTGCCGTTTCCTGGAATCCAATACGCTCTGTCTCTGATTAAAGGGGTTGCTTTGTGGCAGAGTTTGATCAACTGCGAGCCTGTGGTGGGTAGAAGGGCGTCCAAACATCTCTTCCTCTTTCCCATGAAATATTTCCTCCAAAGAGCTCTTTGCGCCCAACCTAGATGTGGTCCAATGATTCTCCAGAAGATCTTGGCTCCCATGGCTATGTTTTGGAGGCTGAGATCTTTAAAGTTAAGGCCTCCTTCGCTCTGGGGCTTGCAGATTTTCTCCTAACTTACTAAAGGGATTTTCCTGTCATTGTGATTGCCCCCTTTCTAGAAGAACTTGCGAATGAAGGCTTCCATTTTATTTATGATGCTTGAAGGGGCTAGAATTACAGAGAATTGGAAGATGGGGAGGCTACTGAGAACAGATTTGATGAGGATAGTTTTGCCAGCAAGATTTAGCCATGAGAACCCCCAAGCTTGGATTTTGGCTTTAAATTTGTCCAGCAGAGGAGCCCAATCTCTGCTGTAAGCCAATTTGCGGAAGATGGGGAGGCCCAAATATGTAAAGGAGGACCAATTGAGGGAAGCAGTAAAGCCCAGGATTCTTGAAATGGCGGAAAGGGTGGAAGTCGAGATATTCCAACAAAAGACTTTACACTTACCATTGTTTAAACTGTTGCCTGTAGCTTCACTATAGTCGTCTAGGACCTCCTTGAATCTTGAAGCAGATCTGGCAGAGGCAGCCCCTAACAAGAGGGTATCATCCGCAAATAGGGTGTGATTAACATTTTTAACCCCTCTGGCTATATTGAGCCCCAAGATCTCTTGGTCATCTAGTTTATGATCTAGGTAGAAACTCAGAACGGAAACATGAAGGACGAAGAGAAGCGGAGAGAGGGGGCAACCCTGCCTAAGCCCTCTTGAAGCTTTAAAAAAACTAGCTGCTCTCCCATTCATCAGAGTGTTGATCCAAGGACTAGCAATACAAACATGGATCCATTTTAAAAAGCCCATTCCAAAACCAAATTTTTTCAGGACTTCCCAAAGAAAGCTAAGTCTGACCCGATCAAAAGCATTATCTAAATCTAATTTAATTACCATACCTTTCTCTTTGCGAAGCTGACTCGAGTGAATCGCCTCTTGCATGAGGATGATGTTGTCAGCAAGCTGTCTCCCTTGAACAAATCCTCCTTGGTTCTCCAGGATGATGGTTGGGAGAATACCTTTTAGTCTGTTGGCAATAACCTTTGTGATTAATTTGTATCCAATATTACAGAGAGAGATGGGGCGAAACCGATTGAATTCTTTAGCACCCTTTTCCTTGGGGAAGAGGGCAAGGAAAGCTAAATTGGTGTTGCCCCCAATTTTCTGGTAAGTTTTGGATTTCAAAATCATTTTGTAGAGGTCTTTCTCCACAATATGCCAGCAAGTTTGAAGAAATCTTGCAGTGAAGCCATCCGGGCCTGGGGCTTTTTCAGGCTCCATGTCGGAGAGAGCATCTTTTATTTCTTGTATAGAGATCTTCGCTTCAAGCTGTTGATTCATTGAAGTTGAGATCTTAGGGGGAACCGCCTCCAAAAATTTGGAGTTTGGGTCCGTCACACCCTCTTCTCTATACAGGTTTTGAAAGTGATTGAAAGCTGTTCTTTTTATACTATCAAAGTCTTTGTGAGTCAAGTTTCCATCTTTGATTTCTGCAATAAAATTGAAGCTCTTTCTGGCTTGAGCTTGTTTGTGGAAGAAGGTAGAATTCTGTCTCCTGCTTTAAGCCTTAAACTCCTAGACTTCTGTCTTCAATGCTCTTCCTCCGAAAGGCAAGCTTTATGGAATATTCCTTTTGGACTTTAACTTCTAGAGCATTGAATATATCTCCATCCCCCTCCACGTATGTGAGATACTGTCACAGTCCTCCTCAGTGTGGGGTATTTTGGGCAGCTTTCTGAGCTTATTTAGTTTTTTTTTTCAATTTTCTTCAGAATTATGCAAGGATATTTTGGAATCTTACTCGTTCATTTGTATATTTAAAAAATCTTTTAAATAATTTAAAATTTATATTTTATCAAATTATCATTACCCAAATTTTCAAAAAAATAATCGCTATTATTTTGATTTCCTATCCCCAAAAAAAATGTTATCACAAAAATACAATATTAATTTTTAAATAAAACTCTAAAATTTAATTAAAATTCAGTTATAATTGGATATTCCATCTTGTAATTCACTAACATTCAACCCATCAAATCCTAGTAGTAGATTAATGAGCAGACTTTTTGGCTGTTTTTTATTTGTTTGGTTTGATAGTAAGAAAATAATAATTTAAATCATTAATTTATTACCAGTGTGTTTCAAAACATTGAATTATTTTATATTTAAATATTTTTAATATATTATATTATTATTTTTATTAAAAAATAGTCTAAAAGTCAGCGAATTAAACTATATTATTTTTTCACTTTCAATCCTTTAAAAGTTATGTAATTAAATTAGGTCATTTTTCCATTTTCAACTAATTATTTAGTAAAATCTAATTATACAAATCATTGTTTATCAAAATAATTTATTAAATCTTCGAATCTGAGTGACCCATCAGCCTCTCGCACACTTCCCAAAGCTGACAACCATCAACCCCCACTTGGCATGCCTCCCTCACCAAGTGGCAATCTTGACCATTACTCCTCTGCTCGGGCTCCAATTGTCAATGTACAGGCTCCTCTACTCTCATGCCTCTGCAATAAACTATTCATCACCATGCACATTTCATTTTCCCGACCATTTTCACCCCTTGTGACGCAGGAGCATCTAGACCTGACCAACAATGAGATGGGGTGGTCACATGTTGTGGCTAATGCAAGATTGGAGGAAGAATTAGTTGTTAAATTTGTATTAATTTCAATAAGTGTAAGTAGTTAAGAGTGGTCTAATTCTAAACATAATTAGGAATAAATGAAAAGTGATCCTCCTTGCGTGGAGATCAAGCCAAGTGGTCTAGTTTGTTCAGATGAAGATACGATTGAATTCTAACTGTATAACTAATTCCTTCATGTGTGGAAAGAAGTAGTTAGATATGACACATGTATAACTTCTTTTTTGATTTGGCGGAGAAGGGGGGCAACAGGGGGAGATAGAGTAAAAAAGGAGGACCCGAGGCACTTGTAAGCCTATAGGCAGTGTAGAATTCTAAGACTGTGTCTGTTTCTTGCAATATTGATTTGGGTTCTCTGGTTTTGATAGTTTTTATTGGGTTTTCTTCATTTAGTCTCCTCTGTTCAGAGAATGGCTTTGCGACTGAAACGCCTTCCCAGAGGGTTAGGGAAACACCTGGTAATATTATCAAGACGACTTTCTTTCCTCAATGTGAGTTCGATATAGTTTTTTCTTCCAGCCTTTCATTAATTAATTGTTTGCCACTTGCAAGTTTCGATTTCTGGGTTTCGAGAACTGTATGGACTTATATGTGCTTAAAGATTGTCTCTTAAGAGTTATGGGAAGGAGGATGGAAGATGTTAACCACTTCGATGCTAGGAATGAGTTTTGAAATTCAAACCTTTCTTGCCCTGTAGATTGATAGTTTTGGGTTTTGTTTCTCGAGGTTTTTTTTCTTGATTTCTCCTCGCAAAGTATGCAACGGGTTATGACTCCCTAATGGTGCACAACATTGAAATCGCACCAGAATAATTCAAACAAGACCATTTTCATTTAGGAATCACATCTCAGAGGGAGAAAATGCTCACAGAGACCTTATAAAAAAGATAGGCTCTCAATCCTGAGAAAAGGGCTTAGAACCATAGAAGGATGAGGGAAGAAATATGGAGGACGAATGCATAGTTGGCAGGATCTTTTCTCGGTGTTTCTTATTTTCTCACTGAGACTGAAATTGAATTGGTGTTTGATGGAAGAAACATTATTCCACTGAATTACCAGACAATTTGGTATAAACCTTTTAAAGGATTCTAGGATATACCTTGGTTTTGATTCAAAATATTTTGTAATTGTGGTTGTCGGTAGTCCAATTGTTTACAAAGGAATGTGGTTGGAACATGCACCGATTATGTAGGATATCATGCCTCTCATGACAGAGTTTAAGGTGGGAATTGATATGAGTGTCGTGTAGCCTTAAGGTTGCATCATTTTTGGTATCAAAGTAGGAAAAGATTTCCTGCGGAAAGGAGTTTTTTTTTTGCGTGTGAAGAAAGAAGAGGTGACAGCAAGAGAAGCTGTGAGAGAAGAACCAGGGCAGTTCTCGAAGACAGAGTAAGGAGAATATGCTGATAGTAAAGTGGCAGTAAACTTGAAGAACCCAACAAGAGGTTGGACAGAGAGGACAATTGAAATGTTCTCAAGAGAGAGTGAGAGATTACAGAAGCCTAGGAGGAGCAAAGGTGTTGCTCAAGAGGAGGTTCTCTATAGAGAATCGTGCTTATCAGAAGACTGAATGAGGAGAGCTTAGTGAGGTAAGATTGCAGTAAGGAGTACTTGTTGTTGTAGAGGCTTGTTGCAAGAAGAGAGGAGCTTATGGAAAGAGAGGATAAGAAGATGACTACAGATAGTCATAGCAGAGGTTCAGAAAGAAGCTACAACAGAAGGAAATATGCCAAAGTGAATGGCATGAAGATGAGTCAAGAAGAGTTTGCTAGAGAGAAAGTTGAGTTAGATTTCCAGATTGGAATATTGATGGAGATGCTGCAGAGAAGTGCAGAAGACTAGAAGTATGGTTGGATCATGAGGAAAAGAGTAAAGTGACAGAGGCTACGAGAGAAGAGAAATCAACAAGTGAAGTTAGAGATAGCAGAAGAGTTGAGAAAGAATGAGCAGATGTTAAGTACTCAAGAGGAACCATGGGAACTCAAAGAAGCAGAAGCAGAAATGGAAGTTTCCATTTGTAGACTAGAACAAAGTGAAATGTTGGGTTAAGAGGATAATCAAAGATCAACTGAAGACCTCATGGATTATTGGCATGGTTCAGAACAATTCGAAGATATGTTGATAAGGGAAGCACATGAGGCAATGAAGCCTTGTGATTTTAATTCTCTTAATTTGTGTATGTTTGCAGGATATGCAGAAGATGATGGACAATGTGGTAAAGCTGTCACAAACCGGAATGAAACTCTTGAGGTTAAGTATGATGAAGAACCCCTTTTAGAGGAAGAAGGTGCTGATCTATTGCAGCAGAAGGAGTTCATAGATGAAATTCTGTTTGGGGTGAAACAATCAGATGAGGTTGGTATAGACCAGAAATATAATAACAATGCCATGGGGGTAATAAAATAAGGTAAACCAATGAATTTGTTTAATGAAATTGATAGTGTAGAAAATAGGACAACTCAGGAGGATTGCCACAAAAAAAAATGAAGCTAAGAATGGAAGCCGCAGGTCAGAGGACTGTATTAGAGCCCTGGAAAGCAAAGGCAATCCAGATGATGATGGGGCGCTACTAGATATTGCTGTGAAGAAGCTTGAGTCCTTGTTCATGTTGATTCTGTTTGAGAACAGCCTATCGAGGGACCTCAAGGTAAGCAGTGAAACACCCCAATCAAAACAAGCATTTGTTGGTATTGAACGCCTTCAGATGATTGTAGAGTTCCTTAAGAGAAATGGTAGGGCTGAGGCATGCTTGAAACTGTATTGGGAAATTAGAATTAGGACTGTTAAGAGCAGTTTTCAATCCATGAAAGCTTATTACCTGAACTACAATTCTACTGAGATTGTTCATAAGCTAAAGTCGGCTGATTTGGAAAGGCATGTTTCACATTGGGTGAGATTGTTAGAAGTGATGGTGAGGGATTTGATGTGGTTTGAAAAGGTTTTGTGCAGTGAAATATTTGAGAGTTTTGACAAGGAGGTATGGATGGAGTGTTTTGGGAAGTTGGCTGCAGCTGGCGGTATGGGTGCAATTATCCAATTTGGGGAAACCATTGATGTGAGTCAGAGAGAGCAACAGAAGGTCTTTAAGCTACTCGACATGTTTGACGGCCTGGAAAACTTGAAGGATGACATGGAGAATGTCTTTGAAGGACAAATGGATGCTAATCTTCAGTCAATTGCAAAAATTGCTACTTTGTGCAATGATGCAGGCATTGCATATACTAGTCATCAATACTGCTTTATTGGCATTCCCACTGAAGCAGCTTTTAAGGTGATAGTAGAAACGATGAAATTACTAGGTTTGGGGGAGCATGTAAAGGCTCGAAAGGATAATGATTGTTCAATTTCTGCAGAAATCCGATTATGTTGCTATAAGTGGTGGAGTGAAAGAGAACACAGAGTTGTTACTTTAGAGTTTGATCGAATGTGCAAGTCAATGGGGGTTATTGTTAAGTCAAATGTAGGAAATAACACATTGCTAGTGAAGAGTGCAGCTGAGAGTCTGCTAGAGAGAAGCTCCAAGATTCAGCTATCAGAGGGAACAATTGTTCAATTAGATGTGGAATTTCGACAATGCATACTGCAAAAACTCAAAGGGTTGACTTTAGGAGCTCTACGATGTTTAGGTTTTGCATGTAAAGGAAATTTTAATAAATTCTCTACATATGATGGAGAGGAACATCCTACCCACAAGCTTTTGCGTGGTCCTGATAATTACTCATCAATTGGAAGCGATTTGATCTTTGCTAGTTTTGTAGGAATAAGGGATCCTCCATGTGTAGAGGTCCATAGAGCAATTAGTGATTGCAGAAAAGTTGGAATTCATGTGTTGGTTATTATAGGCAACGACAAGAATACAGCAGAAGCCATATGTCATGAGATTGGGATTTTTGAGCCAGAAGTTAATCTTCAGGACAGAAGCTTCATAGGAAGAGAGTTTATGGATCTTCCTGTTGCCAAACGTCAAGAAATTTTAAGAGGACGTAGTTGCATGTTTTTTAGCACTGAACCTAAGCATAAGCAAGAAATAGTTCGAATGTTGAAGGAAGGAAACTCACATAATCATGTGATGTAGAGGGAAGAGCACGTTGTTGACTGTAATGTGTTGAATCCTCAAGGCAAAAACTGTGTGGAACTTGGCTTAGGTTGTGGGCTAGCCGGTTGTGTTGCAGCCCTTCTCAGTGCCCAAGTCATTTTGACAGACTTACCCGACCGATTCAGATTGCTTAAAAGGAACCCAAAAGCCGAAGAGCTCGTAGCAGAACTCGAAACTCTAGAGTTAAATTTAAATAAGAAGTTTGTAGGTGAGGTGATTAATACCCCAGCTGTTAAAACAAAGCAAATAATTAGTTTCCTTCAGTGGGAATTTAAGCAGATTGGTTATGTGCCAAGTCCCCGTGAATTGACTTCCCTTATTTTCAGTTATGCATAATAAGGGTGGGGTTAAGCTGGATCTGTTGAGAAGTTTGATTGAGGAGACCGCAAAAAACCACGAAGGAATTATTGATAATTCTGTGTTGAATACTTTGATTTGATATCTGGGTCATTCTGAGGGAAACAAAGAGGCCCTAGAGGTTTTCAAATAGTTTGATAAGTACCAATGCGAGCCTGGAAGTAAGTCCTATTACTTGACAATACAGGCGCTTTGCATGAGTTCTCTTTATGATGAGGCATGGAGTGTTTTTGAAGAAATTGACAAGAATGGTCATTTTCCATGTGCCTCCACTATTGGTAAGATTATTCAATTTTTTTGTAGAGGCAAGCAGCCAAATGAAGCCCATGTGATTTACAAGGAGTTTCCAAGGCATCTTACCCTATATGCCTTGGTTCGGTCTCTTTGCGTTGTAGCAGAAACAACAGAGGCTGCTGCTAAAATTTTAAAGTCAATCAAGAAGGAAAAGAACCGTCATGCTATAGCAAATGGAGCATTACAGCACAAAGGAGGGAGACGTGAAGGACAAACAACAACAACAGTAACCAAAGACAGATTACCAACTCAAGTATGGGATCTAGGAGGACACAGATCAGAAGTGCATGATCAAGAGATCATGGTCAATTTAAACTTTGGGAGAGACCTGGCTAGCAATGTGACGGGGTGGTCACATGTTGTGGCTAACGCAAGCTTGGAGGAAGACTTAGTTATTAAATTTGTATTAATTTCAATAAGTGTAAGTAGTTAAGAGTGGTCTAATTCTGAACAGAATTAGTAATAAATGGCAAGTGATCCTCCCTGCATGGAGATCAAGCCAAGTGGTCTAGTTTGTTCAGATGAAGATATGATTGAATTCTAACTGTATAACTAATTACTTCATGTGTGGAAAGAAGTTAGATATGAAATATGTATAACTTCTTTTTTGATTTGGCGAAGAAGGGGGCAGCAGGGGGAGACAGAGAAAAAAAGGAGGATCTGAGGCACTTGTAAGCCTACGAGCAGTGTAGAATTCTAAGACCGTGTCTGTTTCTTGCAGTATTGATTTGGGTTCTCTGGTTTTGACAGTTTTTATTGGGTTTTCTTCATTTAGTCTCCTTTGTTTAGAGAATGGCTTTGCGACTGAAACACCTACCCAGAGGGTTAGGGAAACACCTGGTAATATTATCAAGATGACTTTCTTTTCTCAATGTGAGTTCGATATAGTTTTTTCTTCCAGCCTTTCATTAATTAATTGTTTGCCACTTGCAAGATTCGATTTCTGGGTTTCGAGAACTGTATGGACTGATATGTGCTTAAATATTGTCTCTTAAGAATTACGGGAAGGAGGATGGAAGACGTTAACTGCTTCGATGCTAGGAATGAGTTTTGAAATTCAAACCTTTCTTGCTCTATAGATTGATAGTTTTGTGTTTTGTTTCTCGAGGTTTTTTTTTCTTGATTTCTCCTCGCAAAGTATGCAATGGGTTATGGCTGACTCCCTAATGGTGCATAGAATTGAAATCGCACTAGAATAATTCAAACATGACCATTTTCGTTTAGGAATCACATCTCAGAGGGAGAAAATGCTCACAGAGACCTTATAAAAAAGATAGACTCTCAATCTTGAGAAAAGGGCTCAGAACCATAGAAGAATGAGGGAAGAAATCTGGAGGAGGAACGCACAGTTTGCAAGATCTTTTCTCAGTGTTTCTTATTTTCTCATTAAGATTGAAATCAAATTGGTGTTTGATGGGAGAAACATTATTCCACTGAATTACCAGACAATTTGGTATAAACCTTTTAAAGGATTCTAAGATATACCTTGGTTTTGATTCAAAAGATTTTGTAATTGTGGTTGTTGGTAGTCCAATTGTTTACAAAGGAATGTGGTTGGAACATGCACCGGTTATGCAGGCAAGCCTACCTCTCATGAAGGAGTTTAAGGTGTAAATTGGTATGAGTGTCGTGCAGCCTTAAGGTTGCATCACCCTATCATTCTCCTTGACGCTTTCCCAGGATTTGACGCTGCGACTCTGCTTTGTGGGATTTTGACCATGAATCATGACAGGGGGAGGGGTTAGCGCCCCGACAGAGGAAGAAGTTGGGGGTGCCATCTCACCACCTTCAAAGTGTTGGGTATGTGTTATATTCTTTCCATGACTAGATCCACGTGTTGTACATTGCATCGAGTGCAGTGGGGGGTCACAGGAGGGCGACAACCCCCCTTGTCAGAGGGTTTGCAAGGGGGCAGTAGCCCCGCCCCCCTACATGGGGTCTAAGGTAGCAACTCGATATATGTTTTTTAATGCAGACCCAAGGATAGGGGACGGACCCAAAGACGGTGGGAAGACCTACCAATGGTTTTTTGCATGGGTTTTGCACATGGTTTTGGGCATTATGGTTTTTTGCCCATGGTATTTTATAGATTTGGTCAAGAGAACTATGGTTATGTTCTAATCCAGGGTTAGTGGATTGGGGTTTATGAATGCTTTGGCATGTATATACATGTATTGTAACATTGAAAGGAATATAACGAAAAGCCAATTTGGTAGTCCTGATTTTGGGATACAGAGGGAAATCTCTATTTTATGTTCTCGCCATTGTATAATTTTTAGCTTTTAAGAGTTTGTTCATAGGTAATTGTTGTACAGGGTTAAAACCTACACGATGACACCTGTAGGTTTTAACCCCATACAGAAATTACCTGCATACGAATTCTAAATCACAGGAAAAATAAAAATGCGAGAGCATAACACATAAAACACATATACACAGAGATTTCCCACTGGATCTCA
>APFE030069575.1:0-40071 GCA_000404065.3 Pinus taeda | reverse complement strand
GGGGCTCCGCCCCCCCTCTAACCCCCCGGTTCACTACGTAGGTTAGTCGTGGAAAGAATATAACACAACCCAACAACACCACCATTGTCACAATGTTTGATCATGAAATTAGTGAGTCCATTCACAAGGAAGTCCTTGCTATGGAGGAGGTGGAAATTCATAGGGGTCATTTGACGCTCTGGGCGCTCGAGAACCTCTTCGGGCGCCAACTAAAGGAAAGGGCCCAAGAGAGGCTATAGGCCTTTGGTTTGATTGTAGAGCTCTCTGCTTACTAAATTCATTCTATCTCCTAGCTCAGGCAGCTTGCCAGAGTCCTTTGCATCGAATTCCCACTGAACGATCCCTCCTCGTCCTCCCCTGCTCCATCCCCCTCCCATTCTCTGTTGGTTGGCTCCTCCTCACCGCTCATTCATTGCTCCCCTATGGCCCATTCCCCTCCCTCCCACACTCCTTTCCCCTCAGTGGTTGATGCACTCTCCTCTCCTCCTCGTCCTAGTCCCTATGGTTTACTATAATCTGGAGGAGATTCCGACAAACACTGATAGTATGCAGGCCCAAGTGCAATGTGGTACCAACATGCCAACAATTCAAGTTCAATGCGGTAGAATTTAACTAATCGAGAACATGGCGAATTTCAGGTTGGTTTTTTCACTCCAATCTAGCCTCTCAGCAGACCGCCTCAAATTTCTTCTTTTTTTAAAGGTTGACAATCTTGTGTTTAGGAGCCCTATGGCTTGATATGCACCAATTTTAGCTCTTCATGTAACAATTATGTAATGTTAGTTCTTAGAAGCATGATTTTTGTTAACAGTGAACAATTTTTGCAAACTATAAAATCGTGAGGCTCTAGTTTCTCCTTCTTGGAACAAAGCTCTTCAACTTTTCATCTCTGGTTTCCTCTTTCAGAAACAAAAAATACACTCTTAAATATATTTATATATAATTTCCCACTTATTAATATAATTAGATATATTTGCCAAAAAAATTATAAGCAAAAAAATTAATAAAAACATAAGATCGATTAATAACACTTTACTACTTACTAATAATAATTATAATGTTAATAACCTTTGAACTTTTTTGAACAAGTGACACTGCCATTAATATTTTAGCTTATATATGGAGTTGAATATAAAAAAATAAGTTAAGAAAACCTTAAAATATTTAGAACAATAAAAATCTACATTAATACAGATCACCAATTACTCATTTCAATCCTTTCAAATCCTTAAATTTCCATTATTATTTAATAAGTAAACCCACCCTCACACATCCATATATGCATTTATAAATAATAACTTATAATAACGGTGTCTCTAAATTTCACTACATACCCCCAAAAAAAAAATACATCCAAACTTATTGAAAGAAAAAAACATTTAAACTTTATACTATAATATAGTAAGTAAACACATCCTCACACATCCATATATATATATTTATAAATAATAATAACGGTTTCACTAAATTTCACTGCCTTCCAAAAAAAACTAAAAACAAAATACATTCAAGCTTCACTGAAAAGAAAACAGTTAAACTTTATACAATAATTAAACAGTTAAACAGTTAAACTAAATACTTTTGTGTTTCCTTTTAAGCTGAACAAATATTTTCCTATTTTGGTGCAAGAGTCTCAGTGCTTTGACTCGTATATACACTTTCTAATTTTAAAAATTTCCTTCTACTTTGTTATGACTATGTCGAGTCATTCTTTATCTATCACATTTATATATTAAGCATTATTTAACATTATTTGTTTTTATAATGTTATATAAATTATACCCCCTCTATTTGTTTCAAGATCGTTTTAATTCAAATTTTTCTACTTGTATGTATGGAAAGGCCATATCGACACACCTAGGTTTCAATTTTTTTTACTTATTTGTATTTATGGTAAGGCCATATCTACACACCTAGAGGTTATAATAGTAGTCATTACAAAACGAACCCAACTTTGTGATACCTTATGTAATTGCTTTTTGCAAACATTATTATTTATTTTATTTGTAAATATTGTGGAAACGTTGGCTAGGGGGTTGTTGACGATGTTGGATCCACCAACATTCAGGGGATCTCCCTGGTATAAGGCCCCAATCTGAATTCACACCGTTTGGTGTAGGAGTCCCATTTGATATGATGGCTCGACTGCCACTTATAGATTTGTCTCGGAACTTATTGTTCAACACATGAGAATGTTACGTTGGTACCTTCGAAAAGCAAGGTGAGTGTGTAACGTAACTGTGTTTAGGTTCTCTTACTGCAAAAGGGGGAGAACGTGAACCTCTAAGTGGAGGTAATAGTACCACCCAAGAAGAGACACACGCGAACCAAGAAAGGTCTGTCCAGCATCCAGCGGAATAGTCAACAATAGATGCGGCAGTTGTTAAAACCAAAGTAACCCGTCCACCATCCAGTGGAGTAGTCCACAATAGATGTGATGGTTGTTATAACCAATAAGCGAGAATGTTCTGTCTAGTATCTTGTAGAGTAGTCCACAAGGATGAGACAACAATGATAACTAATACAACAAATTCCCAACAAGGTAAGCACTAAAACAACCGAAATAGCTCAACTATCTTAGTACATGTGAAACAAACATGAATTACAAATGCCCAAAGAATAGTTTTACAAACATCTACAAGTCATGCATGGAAACGTGCTGGCCTGAACATGCTTTTGTATTAAGCAAAAGTTCCGAGACACATATTTACATCATACACCACTAGCCCCAGTAGTGGGAGAATGGAGCCACTCCTTACTCCTCAAAGAACTGGCTGAAACTCTCTACACTTCATGGAGGAGCCAAGGTGAAAAGTCCTTGCTCATATAATAGAGGGGGTATATATAAGCAAGGGTGATGCTTGACCCTTGTGAATCTTGGACTTCCCTCATGACTGTTCAACTTCTTGTGACTTTTCAATTGGCATGAGTCTTCATATTCATGTGTGTCCATTGGACTTCCACTTTACATTACATTTGATTTACAACATATATGGCCCATAATACTGATATGGCCTTTGACAACTCATGACACGACTTGACATGAAACTGCCGACATGGACTTGCTTGCTGAGGTGGCAATATCAAGCCGTTGTTGCTATTGAGTGATAGATGTGTTCTCTCTTCTCTTCTGCATAGCTTGATGTTGTGCTCTCTTTGCTTGTTCTTGATAAGCTTCTTTGTCCATCCAGCTATAAGTGAGTCTTCTAACATGTTCGCTCCTTTTCCTTCCTCATCGTCTCACCATGATCCAACAATGTACCTTTTCCTACAATTCACTCATGACGGGATGACATCAAATCCAAAAACATCCTAGTCTAAGATGATGCATTATTATCCATGGACTGGGCCTGGGACAGGTGACAAGATGCGAAAAAGGGCCCAATAATTGCACATTACGCAGTTCTAGGTGACAGGGAGGGAGACTGGTGACTGAGACTGTATAGAGCGCAACCTAGGCTTGGATGAGGAACTCTTGATCACAGTCTTCACTGCCGAGAAAAATTTCACAGAGGCCACTCGGAGGTAGGATTACACAGTTGAGATCATCAATGGCTTTTGCAAGGTGGGACACTGGGAGACAGGTTTGCATAGTTTTTAGATACAAGGAAGGACTAGATAGTAGAGGGACTTGGGAGGAAAGATTTGCACAGTTTTTTGGATCAGTGAGTCTTGGCTAAGGGAGGAAATTGGGATACATTTCTGCGCAGTTTTGGGAGGCAAGGTAGGTTTGGGTCTCTATAGATTACAGGGTTCCAACAGGTAGGGAGGAAGCTTGGTGACTGATCTTGCGAAATGTGCAGTTCAAGTCAGGCTTGAAGAAGCTATTGCGCAATTCTGAGGAGTAAGGCAATTTGCTCAGCTCTGGAATTGCATAATGCAACTGCCCTGGAGGACAGTGACTGCACATTGCGAAGTTCCAGGCGATGGGGTTGCACCATAAAGGGTTGACACTACACAGTGCAAAGGTTCAGTTATGGTCAAATGACAGATATGGATGTTATACAATTGAAGAACAATACAATTCTAAGAGGACTAATGTCTCTTGAAAATTTATTTGACCAGAATGATGTAACAAATAATCCAAAGGTAGTTCCCACTGAAATTGAAGTAGAAGAATGCAACACTGGGATAGAACAACAACCTAAGATTGTCGATCTTTCAATATTCTTAACTCTTGAATACCGAAAGAAATATCTTGATATCATAAAAGAATACTCAAGATGTTTTTGAATGGGGATATGAGGACC
Organism: Pinus taeda; assembly: GCA_000404065.3. Lineage (NCBI taxonomy): Eukaryota > Viridiplantae > Streptophyta > Pinopsida > Pinales > Pinaceae > Pinus > Pinus taeda. The sequence goes on along the minus strand of APFE030069575.1, from coordinate 35,821 downwards.
TCAAAGAATATGATAGAACATCATTCAACACACAATTCCAATCAAGCAGGATCAAAATCCTTTCAAATAGAATTTAAGAAGAAAAAAACCCTTATTATTGGCTCTTATTAAAAAGGATGTCAAAAAATTGTTTGATGCAAAAAATATTGTACCCCTAAGATTTTCAAAATGGATTTCTAATTTGGTCCCTGTAAGGAAAAAATATGAGAGATAAGGCTTTGTGTATATTTCAGAAACCTCAACAAGGTGTCTTTAAAGGACAATTACCCCTTGCCTAAGATGGAACATATACTGCAGAAGGGGGTTGAATCAAGAAGGATGTCCATGCTTTAGGGTTTTTCAAGATACAATCAGATCTTGGTGCATCTTGATGACCAAGAAAATACAACTTTCATCACTCCTTGGGGTACCTTCATGTATGCAAAAATTCCCTTTGGACTGATGAATGCCGGGGCCACTTTTCAAAGGGCTATTGATATTTCATTTGTTGACGAGAAGGAAAAGTTCATTGTGGTTTATCTTGATGACATAACTGTGTTTTCAAAATCTGATTTTTATCATTTGCAACATTTAAGACAAGTTCTTGAGAAATGCAGGAGGTATGACATATCCTTGAATCCAAAAAAGTCACATTTTGCAATGGAGGGGGGAAAAATGTTGGGACATATCATCTTAAGGATGGCATCAAAATTGTTCCAAATAGGGTTGCTGCAATCTACAAAATTGACATACCAATTTTGGGTAGAGTAAATTTTTGAGAAGATTCATTCCTAATTTGGCAGAAATTATTAAATTTTTTACTAACATGCTCAGGAAGGAAAGTGAAATTAGATGGACTATTGAGACGAAAAAAATCATTTGATGAGGTAAAGCAGGCCTTGGCTAGTGATCCTATTTTAGCTAGTACTTGTTATACTAAAGATTTCATTGTTTTCTCTTTCACATCCAAACTTACAATTGCAACATTCCTTATGCAAAAAAATCAGTAAGGCAATGAGCAGCCCATAGCCTTCTTTAGCAGAGGTTTGAGAGGCTCTTCCCTGAAATATAATATTATGGAGAAGCAAGCATATGCATTGGTAAAAGATTTAAAGGATTTTATAATTTATGTGCTTCATTCACATGTGATTGCCTATGTTCCAAATGTTGTTGTGAAGGACATTCTAACCCAAACTGATATTGAAGGTAGAAGAGGCAGATGGATAATGACCATTCTCGAGTATGATGTGGACATTAAGTCTACTAAGCTGATAAAGGGTCAGGGATTGGCTAAGTTGATTGAAGATTCAAATATGAGTGTGTTGGATATAAATTTCATAGTTGCCTTGTTCGATGACAACAATTCAAAGCCTTCTCAACAGGTATCTGGAAGGTGTATGCTAACATAATTTATGTTTTACAACATTTATAGGCTCCTCCAGGGATGACAAAAACAAAAGAAAATTTTCAGAAATTAAAGGTTGTAAAGTTCTGCATTTTGAATCAATTTCTATATTGAAAGATCCATGAGGTGTTTTGTTAAATTGTTTGTTAGAAGATGATGCACAAAAGTGTATGGAAGAGTTTCATAAAGGAGATTGTGGAGGCCACCATTTCTGGAAATCCACAGCAAACAAGATTTTGAGAGCTGGTTTTTACTTGCCAACATTATTTGCTAATGTTCATGAAAGGGTATCAACCTGTCATGAATGCCAGATTTTTGAAGGAAAGAGGAAGATTTTACCCTTACATTTGAAAACTATTGCAGTTGAAGCACCTTTGCAATAGTGGGGTTTGGATTTCATCGGGGAGATTCATCCCTCATCTTTAGGTCAACATGAATGGATTATGACATCCACAAATTATTTTACTAAGTGGATATAAGTGATACCAACTAGGCATGCTGCAAATACAATCATCATTCGATTCCTGGAAGGTAATATTCTTTCTAGATTTGGTTGTCCTCATAGGATAATCACTGAGTCCTCGAGGAATATTCGAGTGAATATCATAAAGAAATTGCTACAAGAGAACAAGAAAACATGACACACAAAGTTAATCTATGCCTTGTGGGCTAATAGAGTAAATACTAAAAACTCAATTGGTATGTCTCCTTTCCAACTAGTGTATGGGAAAAATGTTGTTTTCCCTTCTTCCTTGGGAATTCCAGTCATGAAATTGTTACAGGAAGAGGATGCATAACCAAATGACATGCAAAGGAGGATAAACCAGATGATTTAGTTGCAACAAACAAGAGAAGAGGTGTACAACAACACTTAGACAATTCAGGACAAGATAAAGAAGATCTTTGATCGAAGGACAAAGGATGAATACTTTGAAGCTGGTAACTTGGTTTTAAAGTGGGATGCTAGAAATGAAGACAAAGGAAAACATGGTAAATTTGAAAACCTTTGGAAGGGACCTTTCAAGGTTGTTGCATTCCATGGAAGTAATGCTTACTTGCTGGAGGATTTGAAAAGACAACTTCTTGCTGGAGGGCCTATAAATGGTAGGTTCCTCAAGCATTATTGCACTTGAAATCAACTGGTTTTAATCATTTCATTGTATATATCCATCCAATTTTAAGTATTGCAGGTGTGGGCAGCTAATATAAGAATTTGAAGCCCGAAGAGAAGGCCCTAAGATTTTGATGGCCTTCTACCATATTTCATAATGTAATAAGCCTTGAGTCATTCATGAGTCCGTCTTGAGTTATTTTTGAGTCAAATTAAGGAATCAATAAGCCCAATGTTCAAGCACATGGTCTCCAGTGTTCTTGGCACCTCATTGGGAGGATGCCATCCCCATTGGAGTCAATGTTAGTATCTTATAGTCATAGTAGTCAGAAAACAAGTTTTATCTTTCAAATTATTTGGAAAATGCATAAAAGGTTAGGCTTTGATCTTCTAGAGATCAAGGTATTGGTTTTATTATAGAATGAAGTTTCATTATCTAATGTAATATTTTCAAAGTGTGTGAAGGGTCATGAAAATTCTTGTTGATATCTTGAGAGCTCAAGTTAAATAAGTCTAGGATCATATCTAATTCAAAATCACGAGTGAGGTCATGTTGTCATGTCTTATCATCATGGGCACAAATTTGTAGGGTCAGTTAGAGTGTCAAATCACAATCAACCATGATATCACTTTGGTACAACAGTTAGGAGGACAGTGTTGCACTTCTCACAAGTGCTGCACATTCATCATTCAAGTTTAAAATCATAACCATCGCACATCAAAATCGCATTCAACCACCTTGGGAGTCCAAATGCATGGATAATATTTAGAAATAACTCAAAGCCCTTTCATTTCTCCATCGGAAGCTTGCTATATGGTGATTGGAGTTTGTTGCACAAGGGAGGCAGTGGAAGCGGTGCACTCGCAGATAAGTGTTGCACTCACACTAGGGCGCTACATTTTTTCAAACCAGTGGCCAAATTGTTTTTAGGTACAATTTCTTCATTTTATTGAAGCCTTTGTTTTTCATGTTATTGAGATTACATCATATGTTGAGAAAATGCATTGAAAACCTCCAAATCTTTAAATTTCTAGCTCACTGTGTTTCCTAGAAAATTCGTTGCGTTTTCCCTTTGCGCTGCCTTTTTGTGCTTTTTCCCTCGTCAAACACCCAAAATCTTGTCTGCCACCTTGATATTGAAGTCTTCCATGTCATTCAAATGATTTAAAATTTTTTACCTGGTCATTGTTTTCCTCAAAGGTTAAGAAACATCTTCTTCCTTCATGTGATGCGCTTCTGGTGCTACGCCTGTGTTTCTAATTGTCATTGAAGCCAAGCAGGCACTAGCTGTTGTTTTGGGGTTTGAGAGGTGATTTGTGTTGATTGAGTTTGTTTTATAGATTTTTTCATCCTTAATTGTCATAAAACCCTAATTTATAGCTCCATTTCATCACAACCATCGAATTTGTTGAACTAGATAAGTCTACACTGAGATTGTATTCAAGAACCACTAGAGCATACCTCTGCTCTGAAAATTCATGTCAACCCCAGACCAAAAAGGGACATAAGGGAGGTGTCATTGTTAGGTTTGAACCCCAAAACCTCACCTTGATCAATTCAGACCCAGAAATCAGAGTTTCTTTTGAGCAAGTTGGATGTATCAGGTTCTGGGAAAAAATACAGGGATACAATGTACAACTCACTAAGGAGTTTGCTATGAATTTCAATGGGATGGAGGTTAATACCGGAGAGCTCACCTTCCCAGTTTCAGACGTCACTATATCAGTTGCAACAAAGATTCACCTTTAGGAAGAGCAATGGTTCAAAGGCATGCCTCTTGATATTGCCAATTATAAATATTTTCTTAAGCTTGGGTATAAAGATAAAGGGTATGGAGGCATTGTACCTAAGGAGTATTTACTTGAGCACCAAAACAATATTTTACAAGAAATTAAGAGATATTATGCCTATGAAGGTAGGTTTGGGAGGATATATTAGTACCATTTTAGACTTTTGATGCATTTTATAGGGAATAGCCCCTTGAAATTTCCATTCTATCTGTTCAAAAGTATTAGAAAGATGGAAAACAAAGTGTGGTGAAAATAAAGCCAAGTGGAACCTAGTCTTTTCCACTTCTCTTTAACTAGTTGGTATTGGAGGAACTAAATATGAGAAATCAATGATGACAGTCATATATAGATTCTTCAAACTTGGCAGCTGACTTACCAACCAGTTCTTTGAGCAAGATGGAGACACCATCATTAGTGGTTAAAGATATACAATCACCATTTGGAATTTCTGTGAAACGACCCTTATTTGTAGTTCACTCATCAGAAAAATAGGAAAGGTGAGAAGTTGCATTTTTCTCCTGAAGTAGTGAATGTCCCCAAGAAACCCCTCGCTCGGTTTGTCGCAAATAAGTTTCCCTTGGATAAGACATTTGAAGCCTTGGAAACCATGCCAGAGGATGATTTTCCTGATGATAAAGAAAATATATTACACAACTACAATAACAACTAAAGAAGACACACATGGTTATTGCACAATTGCAGTAGGACAACAAGGAATTGAAAAAGGTTGTTCTAGAAAGGACAACTGGGCTTAATGAAGAAGAACCAATGGTAAGGCTACACCATCTATCATGAAATCCAAAGGCAAGGAGAAGATAGTGGGAGAGGACATTCAAGAAGTACAAGCTCTAGTAGCTAGAGTCACTAGATCTTCAGCTAGAAAATTGCAAATTCAGGAAGAGAAGATAGTTCAAGAAGATAAGAAAAAAAAGATGAATTAGGGGAAAAATACTTTCAACAGGTTGAAGATGAAATTGAAGAAGGCTCACAGTGAGATTGATGAGCTCAAGGAGCAGGATGAAATGGCTAGGAAAACGATGAGTGACCTTTTGGACATGTATCAGCCAGCAATGAAAAATGCTAAATATATGCTGAAGAGGTCTCTCCCACTGCACAGGCAGCTAAAAGACGTGTAGGCAGAACTGTTCCATGAGGAAGGATTTGAGAGCTTCCAAGTAGCAATTGAAGGAGATACAGGATAAAGACAAAGGTAAGTGTGACATGTTGGCTGAAGCAACCAAAGTTTAAATGTTAGAACAAGTAAAACAAAGCAGTTTTGATTTTTGGTTTTTTTTTTGCCTAAGTATGCTTGTTAAATGGGGTTGAGGTTAGGAGGTCATATTTTGCACAAATTCTCTCTTGCAAATATAGTTAGTCATAATTCTCAAGTGACTTTCCAAAAGAAGCAGGTCACACAGTAGTTTTGTATCCTAGCGAAGCATTATGGTTAGGGTTTTGATGTAAAGGTGGAAGTTTTGCCATTTTTGGTGAATAGGGGCTTTAATTGGGTTTGAAACATTATCAACACCATGTCAACATCATCAGCAAGATGTGCATCTTGTTTAGATACTTTAGTGTTGGTCAAAACCCATGAAGAATAGGTCGCGTTGCACTTTCTCATCAGCGCCACAGTTTTGCTGAAGCTGAAATTTTGAGAGTTGGGAGCTTTGTGTGATGAAAGAAAGTGTGACACCCTGCTCCCACATCTACCCAAGTAATCAACCAACTGGGGTAAACATGTGAAGAGAAGTTACTACGATATTATTTGATTCCCTATGTGTCAGTTAAGGAAGTGGAATCGATGGAAACCCACAAAACAAAAGTTTTGTACCTACTACAAGACTCCCAGAATGCATCCCACTAATTCCCCTAACCAGACCCTATGTCCCATTGAGTGTTTAGACCACTAAGCCCCTGAACACTTGCTGGCTTAGTGGGTCCTGACCCAGGTTCAGAGTTAAGTTTTCCAAACAAATCCCTACACTACTGGCCCTTTTGGCATCAACCTGCGGAGCACGGGCTGAAGCTCACCCGAAGCAGAATGGGGGGATGTTGGAACAAAGTTTCCGCACCTAGAGATGAGTGTGATGTCATTTTATTCCCTAAACCTGCCTTCGTGCAGATCAATAAGCCTTTAGGGCTTATTGATATGACTCCCCTTAACCAGATTCTATACCTTCGCGAATTTTCACGACTATCTTTCGCGTACCCTAAACAGGTGAATCAACGACTTATGCACCTCTATGAGTACTCCCAATTCTGCATTTACCCAGATCGGCTTAAGTGTTCGATAACTTTAACATGCAACAAGATATTCCTCATGTAAACAATTATTATTACTTGCGTTCATATAACAAGATAAATCATGCAAAATCATGCGTTAATACAGTATTAATTCCTAAACCCATCATTCCTCATAACATAATAATGCATTCATTCATAACATAAATAAGTAGATAAACATAGGAATTTCTAGAATAGTCTCTTTATTAATACTTCAGTTCTTCTTAAAGACTCAAGACTTCCCTGTGCACACAGCTGCAGGGGCCCGCACACTCAGTTGCAGACTCTACTCTAGGCCTTTACACACATAGTTACAGAGCCTCTCTTCTACGCTAAGAATTCTTTGCTCTTTCTCCTACTGACCCATTACATTCATCTTTATCCTTCGTTATATGCCTTAGACTCTCTAAGACTCTCCTACTTATACAATCCCATGGTCTGTGAACCGTGGGTAGGTCTATACAAGCCGACACAACTTATAAAAAAAGGGTAAAACCCTTTATGACACTTTACCATCTACGCACTCCGCAACCACATTTTGTGGAGAATTTACATTTTTACAATAAAAATGGGGCTTTTTACCCCAAAACTTGGGATCTTTCCCCAAAATTGACCTTAGGGGACCCTTTCCCAACAAGCCCCCAATAGAAATATCGTGATTCGCCCTTGATTCACTCTTTTGGCATGAAGATCTTACTGCAGAGACCTCCCAGCTTTACTTGTGCCACTGCTACCTCAACCGCGCTCTGCGTGGCTACCTGTTTGACCTGCTCCACCAACTGCTCTGTTGCTGGTACTGCGCTATATTCCTTGATCTTCTATTGTGTTCTCTGTAGGCTTGCCAACTTCTCCTCAATGGTGGCAGAGATAACATAGGCCTCATCCAGCCAAGGTCCCAATCTGGCCTTGAGGACTGCCTCGTTCCTTTGCTACCTCCACTTGTTCAAGCAACTGTTTTGCCTCATGCAACTTGGCTAGTCGCTACGATATAGCGATGTTATGTGTTGGCACCCTTGCTTCATCATACTACTGCTTCAATTCACGGGCTTCTACGTTTAACCTCTGCAGGTTAGGATCTTCCTGCAACGCCGTGACTACCTGCATGGACTTCTCGAAGAGCACGTTGCAATCCCTCACCGCGACATCTACTGCTGCGACTCCATCCTTCACGCTGTTCTATGAACTTTGGTGGAATTGAAGGATGTGACTTCAACTCGAGCTCTGTGATCTTCAGGTTTAGTTCAAACTGAACCTTGGCCACTTCTGTTTTTGCGTCGTGCACACCTGCAACCATCTTCCTGATCTTTGCGTCCACTAGTGCTTCCTCCAGGATATGCAGTTCAGGGACTGTTCTGCATGCCTAGACCACCACAGCTGCATTCTGTTTGTTTTGTGCCTAAAGTTTCTTCCAAGCTTCCAACATTGCTATCTTCTCCATGAACATTTGTTCATTGTTGACCTTGTACTCATTGATCATGCTCAGTGCGTGCTATTCCCAGGCCTTAATCTCTACGATCGCACCTGCTTGCAGTGTGTGAAGGAACTCACTGGGGGGTGCAGCCAAGTTTTGGCCCACATTCTTCAAAGTGATGAAAATTTCCTTGTTAGTGAGCACCTCCACATTCAAAGCTCCATTAGGCAGCGCGACTGCGCGGAGATTCATTGACCGAACCATCTCCACTGCTTGAGTGGTCCTCAGTGCCAAACTGGTTGATGCAGTGCTCTCTGTCCTGCGGCTTCCTGGAGTCTAGTTGTTTGGATGTGCAGATCATGCAGACTCATCTGTATGGTGCTTAATGCCTACTTCTGCTGCTGCTCAAACTACTGCAACAATTCTGTTGTTGTATCCCACACCTTATCTCCAATATCATCCAAGTCTCCCTCTGTCAAGATAATTTGATCTAGCGATGACTTGGAGGCCTTTATTCTTCTTGCGTGGTCCTTTATTTTCCTGCTCTCTATACTGCTTCACTCAGAAGGGAGTGCTTTCCTGCTGGTCTCTGGCACCCTGATTTGACCACTCTTCTTCCTCCATTTGGGGCGAAGGAGATTTCTAACTTCTGTCAGAGCCGCGCTCTTCCTACTCTACCTGTTCCTTCACAACACACTCCACTTCTATTCGGGCCTTCTCCTCGATCTCCTTATTCCTCTTCTCAGCCAAATGTTGAACCTTCAATCTGGCTTCTTCCTTTTTCTACTTCTCCGCGGACTTGCTAGTCCCAGTGGCCAAATCAGATGCTGAATGCTAGTCTGTTGGCCAACGCTTGAGGACCTCGGCAATAGTGTCATCCATCGCCAAGTAGGGTAAGTTGAAACTCTTCTTATCTAGATCCTCCCATGCTCAGATATAAACATGATGGAAGTCCACTTTGAACTCCGCATACCCAGATAACTGCTCATACACGGTTGGCGACAACCACGACTTTCGGTTGATGGCTGGGCGGATGCTTGCCTCCATCAATACCCAAAAGAATTTTATTTCTATAACCTGCGCAATGTCCTTTGTGGCCCATAGAGATGCAAACTTGGCTGCTTCTGGTAAATCTATCTCGATCAAAGGGAACTGGTTGTCCTCCGAAAACTCCCACATGACCAGCACAATCAAGAGTAATATCCATGAATAGTGAAAGCTCTTACTTTGTTCCTGTGCCTCTCTGTAGTTCGCGAGGAACTGACTGCATAGGTAGCACACCCAGTTGAATTGTACTCCCTCGGTGCACTGACCTGCTAAAGAAACTACCAGTGTTGGCGCCTCATCTGCGTGACACTTCCTCATGACTTTGCCAGCCAAAATTTGAGTGGCATCCTTTACTGCGGGGTTAGTAATGTTGGTAATGGAATACCTGCGCGGCTTTTTAACAATCTTAAACTTGTCCTTCATTTTCTCAGCAAGGTCGCACTTGCTCATCTTTCTTCTAAACACCTTGGCCGGATTCAGTCCTGAATGAAGCAATAATGTGATTTGATGGACCACAATATTGGTTATGGGGATCAACTCACTCAGCGACAGGCACCCTTCATGTACTAGGCATAGCAACTGCTTGATGAAAGTCAAATTAATCGCCGTGTGGTGGTAGTGAGGCACCAATAGCAGGTTCAACAACCCTGACTTGTTTACCCCACGAATCCATTCCACTGGCTCTAGCATGGTGACACCATACTCCTTGTAGAAAACCCTCCTCATTAAGGTGACTGTCGCAAGGTGGGGGAATTGCTCAAGGTTAGGTTCTCCGGTAATAGGGGTGTGTTAAGGAGGAACTGTCCCTCATTTGGGTCCTTTGGTACTTTTACTTTTCCCTGGCGCGGAGGGATATACTCCTACAAATTAGAAATAGTGTCTGCCCCTTCAATATTTATGTCTTTCATGCCTTCTTTGGCCTCCAGATCTACCACTTTACCCTTCTCTTTTGCACTCAACTTTTCTTTCCACTAGCCTGTATAGTTGCATGTTTCCTTGGTGACTTGTGCACTAGCATCGACTTCTTCTGCTGATACTTCTTTAGCTTGGGGACCTCTCTCATCGGTTTAGGATTCGACCTAGGTAACCTTGGCACCATAGGCACTATTTCTAGAACCTCCATACTCACAACCTCAGGGGAAGCTCCCTCAGGGGCAACAATCTCTCCAGCGCTTGCAGTTTCTGTGGGACCTAGTCCTAACATGATGTCACGAATAAGCTTTCTGTCTGACTTGGAATACTGAGCGAACACAGGAATTGTGAGAAAATCCTCAAAGAACTCACGGTTCATGTGCAACATACAACACAACTCAGAAATTATCAGAATTCAAAGTGTTTCTCGTTGGACGACCACCTGTAATTTATAGGCGAATTTGAATTCAAATTCGATTGTTTCCCCCCACAATCCATCCATAAATGCAAGATTGGTAGCAGATTTCCAAAGATTTCAGTTTTGAATTTAGCCTTAAATGCCTTAAATGTCGGCTACCCGCTCCTCTTAACCATCTTACGGCAGTCAAATCATGAATAGTGATGGTAACGGTCACTTTCTGGCTGCATTGCATAGTCTCCCCTCCTATAGCACAACTCCCTTCACATTTCTTCTGGCACTATGACACCCTCCTGTTGCGCAGCTCTACAACCCAAGCAGTGCAATTTATAGTCCCGCGCCTCCTTGCAGCTGCCTGGAGTGCTAAGACTATGCTACCATCATGTAGTCATCGGGTCGGATCCCCGGTGTATGGATTCAATCGGCTTCCATTTACCTTTATTGGAAATGGATCTCCATTCAATTTCACAAGTTGAACTGCTCCACCATCTGTAATATCTTTGATAACATATGGCCCTAGCCAGTGCATTTGAAGTTTTCCCAGAAATTTATGAAACTTACTGTCATATAATGGAACTAAATCATTTACCTCGAAGGTGCGTAGTTTGATGTGTCGATCGTGCCATGCCTTTTCGCGTTCCTTCTACACCTGCTGATGGAATCCAGCCAAAAATCTATCTTCCTCGAGCTATGTCAGCTGTGCAAGCTGCTCTTCTAAGGCTTCGTGGTCCTCCATCCTTGCGAATTCATCTATGCATAGACTAGGCACGATATACTCCATAGGCATCATAGCCTCTACGCCATAGACCAACCTAAACAACGTCTGACTAGTAAGCTTATTACAAGTAGTTCTACAGGACCATAACACAACTAGTACACGCATGTCCCAATCATTCCTATGTGCATTGCAAACCTTTCTCATCACATTCTCCAATATCTTATTAAACACCTCAATCATCCCATTGGCATGAGGATGATATGGTGTACTCTCCTGGTGATAAACTTGGAATTCTTCTATTAGTGCTCTGACTGTTTCATTGAGGAAATGCATATCGCGATCACTCATAAAAATATTTGGGCAACCGAACCTAGTCAGTACATATTCAAATAAGAACTTCATTGTTGTTGCCCTTGTACAGTCCTTTACAGGCTACACCTCCACCCATCTGGTCAAATACTTGGTCGCGGTGATGATATACCACACCTACAAAATCAATTCCTCATTTCTCAAATGACTGCAATGACACCTGCGGATTCAAAGGTAGCTCATCCCTCTGTGATGGCTTGCCGGTTCTCTGACATGCATCACACGCCCTACAATATTCTTTGGAATCTTTATGCAATGGTTCCCACCACAACCCAGTGCGTAAAATATTTTGTGTTGTTGCTTTTCCTGCATAATGGTCTCCCGCATCTCCTCCATGAGCTTCAGCTAGGATACTTCTTCGTTCAAAATCAGGCACATAATGTCGCAGTATCTTGTCCGATCCCATCTTATACAAGTGACTTACAATAACTGAAAATCTATCGCGTGCACCACCAATTCCTTCTTCTATTGATTCGTGTATCCTTTTGGGGAAGTGGATAATGTCTGCAAAATGATTGGCTGTTGTGCACACCACAAAGAGTTGCGCGTCAGGCCACCCCTCCTCTAAATTGGTAGGCTCCTCTCCTGTTTCAATGTGTGACAGATGATCTGACCCTACATTCAATTGCCCTCGCTTCACAATGAGTTCAAAATCATACTGTTGAAACAAAAACAACCATTTGCATATTCCCCCCCAACACAAGCTTGTTGACGAGGTACTTTAATGCAGAATGGTTGGTATACATCTTAAAGTGTCTACCTAGCAAGTAATGCTTGAACTTCTAGAGCACGTACACCATAGCCAACCCTTCGCGCTCTGTCGTCAAATAATTCTTTTCAGCCTTAGACAACTTCCTGCTTGCAAACACGATAGGGTGATCTAATTCTCCTTCACTGACCTGTGTCAGCACTGCTCCCAGTGTAATGCATGACACATGCACATGCACATGAAACTCCTTCTTCCAATCCGGGAAGGCTAGGATCGTCTTGGTGACCATTTTCTCCTTTAATACATTTAGACTCCATTGAAATTCTTCATTCCAATAGAAAGTAGCATCCTCCTTCAATATTTTTTCCATCGGTGCAGTAATATGAGCATAACCCTTGATGAACTTTTGATATTATCCAGTATGACCTAGCTTTGCACGCAACTGTTTAACACTCCTTGGCACCTCCAAATTAATTATGACCACGATTTTAGCAGGGCCCACCATTAATCCTTGTCTGAACACTACATGACCCAACAAGATTCTGAAAGGGACACAAAATAAGCACTTCTTCAAGTTTAGCACGATCTGATACTTCTGGTACGCATCCAAAATCAAGCGTAAACTAGCTACATGGTGTTTTACCAGACCAAACACTGTCCAATCATTAGAATATACCTCCAAAAACTTGTGAATGAACTCTTTGAACACCACAATGACTACGTGCAGAAATATTACCGACACATTCTTGAGTCCAAAAGGCATTACCATATACTGAAAGCATCCCCACTCAGTCACGAAGGTAGTCTTGCTCCTATCTTCTGGCGTGATCTTTATCTGATGGTATTAATAGAACCCATTAGTGAATGAATATGCTTCCTGTCCGCCAACATTATCCAATACCTCATCTGTGAATGGAGTTGGAATAGGATCATGAATGCAAGCATCGTTCAACTTCCTGAGATCTATGCAAATCCTTATTTCATCCTTCTACTTCTTTTCCTGAAATACCATTGGACTCACCCAATCAGATTCCTCCAATGGTTCAATAATACTTGTTGCCAACATCTTGTCCAACTCCAAGCAGACCTTTTCCTTGTACTTAGGATTAAGGCGATATGTTCTCTTCTTAACAGGCTTCGCGTCTAGTTTCAACGTTATTTTCATTACTCCCAAATCACCTATGATGCCTTTTAAGTCCGAAATAGTTGTAGGGAACAAATCCTGATATTCGCGGAGCAACTCAGTGACCTTGTCCATTGTGGCATCATCCCAATAGTCCCCAATCTTCGTAAACTTCGGTTCTGCCTCTATTCCAATGTTCACTTGTCTGGTTTTGAGCACCGCGGTGATATCTGGATTCTCTATCTGTGGCCTCTCAACTTTGCGATGACCTTCTACTTCTAGGAGATTAATGTTCCTCGGATCCTCATCTTCTTCTTCAGCTATCACACTGTAGCATTCCAGTGTATGGCACAACTAGGTGGTCCAATCTGGTTGAATCAAATCTAAGGGATCTTATGGTATTCTGAAGATCATTGCCTTGACCTCTTGCAATGATTCGTCACTACATTTGAACCCATATTCAAAGCTAAATGTCATTAAGAATCCCTATCTCAAAATATCCCATTTGTCCATGCCATGGAAGAGCTCTGTTTCCAAGTACCAATTCATTAGTATTACATCCAAAGTGTGACAGAACAAATGAACACACTCTGGTTTCGGATTTTCTCCATAAGTGTCTGTCCATTTTGCTAACTAATCCCGCAGATCACTCCTCCCATCATACTTCTCTATCAGTCGCACTTTTTGGTGACCAAACCGCAACCTCATCAGCCTTCAGTATTCATGCCATCCATCAAAATTGTCTTTATGCATGCCCCACCATCTTGTGGCATAGTGCACAATGACAAATCCAGTGCTTAGAAGCAATGCTTCTCAGGTACTTCCCTTTCAAGTGCATCTAAATATTTATCTACGTTAGTTAGACCATCATAATAAGGCAAACTCCTTACTTTTGATGATACACAGCGCAACTACTTAGTCATCATGTTACAGCGCAGTGTAGATACTTCATGCAACCAACTCCTCATCTGAATATGATGTACATGAACTTTCATGGTCCCATGCAATGCATCCATCTGTCATTGGATTCACCCAATTTTGGTCTCAGGTTGTTATTTTGTAGATCTGGTCCAAATCATCGTCCCTTTCATAATCGCAGATCGATTCAATATAATGCGGTCCTTTTGCAGGGTCCAAAGGTACTACTACGCAGAGCGATTTCCTCTCAAATGACATTGTCCGCTTTTTCAAATTGATTATCCCATTCATGTCAATAGCCCCATATTGATCCCAAGGAGTGCGAGGTAAGGATTGTTGTCATCGACAATCTCTATCACTTCAAAATCAGCCATTGTGCTTGCGCCTTCAATATCTACTGTCACTCCCTACAATCTTCCCATGGGAATAACCTTTTGTTGATTTTCCATCCTTAATTGAATCAGAGACCACTGCAGTGCAAGTCTCCCCATTCTCTCCCATGTTTTTTTAGGAAAAACATTCACATCTGACCCAAGATCCATAATAACTTGATCCATTTCATACTCCCCTATTACATAGGAGCATTTTCTTTACCGACACATTTATTTATCAACTCCTGTAATCCTTTCATGGCCTTGCTATTGCGTGGCAGCTTCATATAAGTCTCCAAAAAGGTCGTAAGCATGGAGGGGTCCATTTCTTCAGATGATTGCTCGCAAATTCCTGAGGTAGAGGCCTCAACGAAGCTTTTCTTTTCTGCCATGAATGTTTCTTTCGCGCGCTCCAAATCAAATCCAACCTATCTTTTTGGAGCTTTGCAAACCCACTCACTTTCTTCAGGCTAATTTCCCTTATCCTCTCTTGTCACCATTGCACTCCACAACACTATATTCACATTGGGATCTTCTTCATGAGGTTCATCCCTCATAATCTGCAGGTTCTGGGTAGGCTGCGTCCCCTTTTCGCGCATATTATCTATTAAGACAGGGAAACCTTCTGTCGCGTGGTCAAACTGAGTATAGTATCGGCACGATAGGCACGTCGGGCTCATACATTCTCGTGCGTAGTGTCCTAACACTCCACAATTGTAGCAAATAACTTGTCCCCAACTTCTTGCAGATCTCCCTCAGCCTCAGCCTCATCCATGACCCTAATATCCTCCGCGAACTCCCCCAACACCTTGATCGGGAGGGCGAGTCTCTGTCTGCATTCTATACATGGGCACAATTTCCATCGTTAACTCATAGCTATGGAAATTGCGCTCATCGTGACACACCGATTTGCAGAAGTTGCAGAAGAGCTGTTGCGGTGTCTGTACAAATTTCTGCAGTAAGTGACAATTGTCCGTCACCTGTTTTCGAGCTACTTGACAGATAGCGCACCACAGTGTGGGCCCTGTACTTCGACCAGCTTAAGCCTCTAGTCTTAGAGGCATCGGCCCTTCTCCTGTAACATAATTTGCGAAGACAGGGCAATGGTCTTTATCATGCCCCTGGCTCTTACATTTTAGACACCAAACTTCTTTGCATGCCTTTAGCCGAGCCATTCTATCCTTCTTCAGACTTTGGAATTCTAGGCAAAGATTATGCAACTCCACGTGAATTTGCTGAACTCCCAAAGCAACATCTTGAATCGGTGTCTCATGCAATCTCATCGCAATCTCCAGGGCTTCAGCCTGAGTCCCAATCTTTTGTTGTGATAAATCAACCCTTAGGTGAGGCAAGAGTAAAGCTACAAACCATTCATGGTGCTGTCCATTCGTAACATTCATGTTAATTTCATGGATCTTGCATTTCAATCTCTGATCCATCTCCCAAGGTGTTTCACTAGGCTTCATCATGATTTCCTTGAATCCAACGATTGATTGCGCTTCAGATTTGGGCCTATGGAATTCCTTATTCAACGCAGTCTGAATGTCTGCCAATGCAACCGTCAGGTTATTAGTGCAGTACTTAATGTACCATGTTAACACGAGATCCTGTAAAGCAATAACCAATGTGGCCTTCTTCATTTGATCATTTGCAATATTCCGGGCTATCCACACGGCCTTCACAATGAACTAGAACTAGTTCGGGTCCTCATTACCCAAGCCCTTGAAAACATGCAACTTTACTGCATTCGCCATATTGAATGGTGGTGGAGGTCGTGGCAGTGTGGGCAAAGGTGTATGATGTGGAGGTGAAGATGGAGGTGGAGTGGGCAGATGGGGTATTCGCGGGAACCCTTATCTTATTAACTAGACAATGCTCTACGGTGAAGCTTGTGCTGCTCCTTCGTCGTCACTCAGAGGAGGCTCAATCAACGGGCTATATTTAGGGCATGTTCTCCCTCTATCCATGAATAACTTTCCACTTCTTGTATCTCCAAACATCAAGGTAATTGCATAACCTGCTTTTCGCAAAAGAGAATTTTAATCCAAGTATTCAAAGATCTTAAATACTTACCTCGCAGTCCCTTGAAGAAGCGTTGCTCTGCTTCGCTGTAGCTAACTGATGTATCGACCACGAATTCTGTCACAAATACTCCTATGACACGATCAAGCCAGTGATCAACAACACGTGTGATCTTATCTTCAGAGGCTTCCAATCTCCACACTAACTCCAGGGTCCACACTATTGGATCATCAAGCCTCCACCTTCCCTAGCCGTCTGCTAATTTAGCGATCCACTAGTATAGCCCGATCAGGAGGGAACATAAGAAAATTTCATGTATCTCTGTGTACAGATACCTGTCCAACCACTGTTCTTTCGTTAATCGCAAATTTCTATTTTCTTGCACTGCGAATTCATGGATCTTTTTATCCAACCACTCCTCAATTTCTTTCTTTGTTGGATTCCAGTGATGCGACATCAGACATCTATTTATGCAAATCCTAGTCCTGGCAATGAAACCATTTGATGGCTTAGTGGGTCTTAACCTAGGTTTAGAGTTAAGTTTTCCAAAAAATCCCTACACTACTGGCCCTTTCAGCATTGACCCGCAGAGCGCGGACTTAAGTCTCACCCGAAGTAGAATGGGGGGATGCTAGAACCAAGTTTACGCACCCAAAGATGAGTGTGATGTCGTTTTATGCCCTAAACTTGCCTTCATGTAGATCGATAAGCCTTTAGGGATTATCGATATAACTTCCCTTGATCAGATTCTATACCTCCGCAAATTTTCACAATTGTCTTTCACAAACCCTAAATAGGTGAATCAACCACCTACGCGCCTCTGTGAGTGCTCCTAATTCCATATTTACCCAGATCAACTTAAGTGTTTGATAACTTTAACATGCAACAAGATATTCCTCGTGTAAACAGTTATTATTACTTGTGTTCATATAACAAGATAAATCACGCAAAATTATGCATCAATATAGTATTAATTCATAAACCCATCATTCATCATAACATAATAGCACGCTCATTCATAACAGAAATAAATAGATAAACACAGGAATTTCTAGAATAGTCTCTTTATTAATACTTCAGTTCTTCTTATAGAATCAAGACTTCCCTGCGCATACTTCAGTTCATACCCCACTGAGCACCATACCTAACCTAATATTGAAGTGATTGAAAATTATAGACAAAGAGAGCCCTCTCTGAAGTTGGAAGGGCTAGTTTCCAACTTTCAAGTGGTTTGTGGTTACCTCTGAGTTTATCGTTTCAGCCTGGAGAAATTACAGAGATCTAATAGGAAAAATTCTTGCACAACACTTATTATAGTAAACTGCATAACCTATGTCAACAGTCAGTGCACATTCTCCATTGATAGTCTCCCTCTCATTCTAGTTGCAATTGTATTACTATTCTAGTGAGTTTTCCCAACCATCTCTTTTGCACACCTTTTCTTTTGCAAGTGTCTCTTTCACCCTCATGACTGTTGTTTTTGCTTGCTTTCACTACTACAAATGGTGGTTTTGTGTTCTCTTTTCTATAACATGTGCCGCTTTCACCTTCATCAACTTTTTCAAGTGTCGTTTTCACCTTTTCTTACTATCGCATTTTGGTAAGGGAAGTGTCCCACCTAATGAAAGGAAGTCAATTGTATAGTCTTGAAGGGTATCTCTGGTGCATTCTCCTATACCAGTATGTTACATATATGATAGATACATGCATTAGACTCATTCCCCAAGTCTTGAGCATTGTTTTTTTAGTTTCATCACTTGTGCATCTTAATTGTCACACTTGAAGGTAAGTGTTGTTCTGTTTTCATTTCGACGAGGACATGTTTATTTTTGGTGGTAAATGCTTCATCACCAAGTGGTTGATCATCTATAAGTGTGTGATCATCCTCAAGTCAATATCTGGTCCCATCTCTCTTCTTTTTGGGCCCACACTTGATCATTTTCCAAAGATAATCTTTCCTCGATCAACCTCCCTCTGCCTTGTCTCCCTGAACTACACATTGCGCAGTCTCAGGCCTCAGTCAGCTTGTCCTGCCTCTTGGAACTGTGCAATGTACAGTCACTACCTCTAAGGACTACAAATTACGTAGTCATAGTGCCCAAGAACTGCCTCCTTCTCCCTAGAACTACGCAATATTGCCTCTTAGTCAACGTCTTTGTATGCACTATACAATTTTAGTCAATAGTTTGTCTCTCTATCTCTCTGAACTGTGCAATTGTGCAATCCAACGGCCCAATATCTCTCCTAAACTACACAGTACATAGTCACAATGGGAAATCTTGCCTTACTATGACCCTCAACTACACAGTTATGCTTCTTAGGCCTCCAGCCACTACACATTGCATAGGTACAGTCATCAGTCTCTCACTCTTGCCTTTTAGAACTGCATGTTGTGAAATCTCTCAGCCTTCTCCTCTGCCCAGTACTTAGTGCTAGGTTGATCAGTGAACTGCACAAAGAAAGCTAGAGTAGGATATTTCCAGAGTGATGTCATCTTGTCATTAGTGAATTTCACTTGCAGTTACTATATCTTGACGTGACAAGATGACGTTCAAGAAATATGAAAAGGAGACAATGCAATGTGACACTTAAGAGGACTGCAAAACATGATGATTACTGAAAAAGAATATGAAGGGACACTAGATCGCGACAAAATATGGAAGATCTAGATCATATAAAATAATCGATAACTTCACGCCTTTTAAAGGAGAAAGAGGAAGAACATGCAACATCTATCATGAAGATACAAAGATAGAAACAAGAAGAGAAGCTTGTCATTGACACACCATCATAAAGTCCATGTCATTAGTGTCAAGTTATATCTTGTCAAAGTGTCATCTGAAGAGTCATATGTGTTATCATGTTGCCACATCATTTGTGGATGTAATTATGTAATTTTAAAGAAAATGAGAAATGTAAATGTGTGAAAGTCCCAATGATCCGGATTTAAACAGGAACGCAATAGATTACAGAGATAACCATAAATACAGAGACGCGATAACCATAAATAAAGATATGCAGCAGAAATAACACTTCATTTCATTAATGGAAAATACCGAAATATGCTTACAACCAGAATTGGAAATAAACCAGCTAGGACGATGGTAGCTTATCTCTGAGAAGAGATGTGTGGCTACATGTCTCTGAACTGTTCCGAACTTGTGTTACAATGAGGCTCGAAGGCCTATTTATTATTGAGAAACAATGGAAAACCCTTCACATTCCAAAACCGACCCTTAGAAGATGAAACGCCAAATTGTGGGCCCCGTTTTGGGTAAATTGGTACATCAATTTCCCGGGGTCGTAACTTTGGCATACGATCTCCGTTTGACGCGTATGATAGCTCGTTAGAAAGATCTATCCGAGAACTACCATTGTTGGAATGGGCAACATCGGTCTATTCCATGGAGCCATGTTGCCTCTGGATTCCCCAAAAAACGTCGTTTAGGGCCTCAAAACGGCTCCGGAAGTTCAGGACCCGAAAAACTGCTAAAAATAGAAAGTTGTGCTACAATTAAGGAAACTGAAAATGATGAAAGAGACTATTGTGGGGGTCCAAATGGGATAGGTGGGTGGCCACCAACATCCACCCGGATCAACACATTCTAGGAACTCCATGTATTTTAGAATGCACATATTCTATATAAATTATTTTAAAAAAATGGTTGTGATTTAAGAATCTAATATAAATGTGTGGGGATTTGGTTGCTTTACATTTAGGTTTGGAATGGTAAATCAAGTGGTTAGACTATACAAATTGTAAATAGATCTTTATATTTCAAATTTTGACATTATTTTTGTATATTTTTCACATATAAACTTTATACAAATTGATATTATGGCACTTTCTAGAGAAACTTATAGTTCCTCCATTTGCAACTATCACTCGACATTTTGGCGCTTGATATAGGAAGTAATTCAATTCCTTGCATCTCTTACAATGAATAAAATTATGGTTACTACCGAATCAATCAACATTGTTACATTTTTCTTCTTGACATATCCTTCTATCTTGAGAGTTTGAGGAGTGGTAATTCCTATCATTGCATTACAATAAATGGTTGAATTTATTCCTTCTTTCTCTGGGGTTGGTTCCTGGTGTATATCCTCCTCTTTTTATGTTTCTTGTTCATTTTCTTCCTCCTATTAACAATCTATGTAAAATAATTTCTTCTCAGCACATTTATGACCTTTAGTGTATTTTATATCACAACTAAAACAAATCCCTTTTGCTCTTTTTTCCTCCAATTGTTGTGGTGTCAAACTTGTAGGTTGTGGAAGGCTATGAGCAATAATAATTCCATCTTTATAGTTGTGAGTGGTAGATTGTTAAGAAACCATCTCACAAAAAGATAGAAAAGATAGATCAACGACTTCAAAATCACCCTCTTTGAGGGGGAAACCTCCTTTACATTACACTAATGAACAATTCTTCGATGATATAAATGACAAAACCTCATTTCTATATATAGGAGCCTAAGGGGTTGCAATATAATCAAATCCAACATAACAATAATAATATAAGGGCACAATAATAACAATAGTGGGCTTCTATGTGGCACATTAATAATAATATGGGGACAATAGGGGCACAACAATAACAATAAGGGCTACAATGACAATAGTAATGGGGGAATCGCTAGTATTATAGGGACCTAACATGCCTCTCTCCTTCAAAAAAGTGTTGTCCTCAATGCTTGAGTAGTTATGGATTCTTCTGTATAAAATTCTCATCCTCCCATGTGGAATCTTTAGCAGGTAAGTTCTTCCACTTGATGAGATACTCTGAAATTGATCGATTTCGTAGTTATTGAGTTCTTGTTTCTGTGACTACTTCAAGTTCCTTGTTGCCATAATTTTTCTTTCAACTTTTCTTGCCACCCAAAATGCCTTCTCCAATGAATCATGATCCCAAAGGCGAACCTCATGCTGGATATTATCCTTTAAATTCCCTATGAAAACATCAATCCTATGCTCTTCTGGAATATCATTTACCCTGATATTCAATTTTTGGAAGTCTTCAATGTGCTCCATCATTGAACCCTTTTGTTTGAGATGTATCAATTGGATAAAGAAGGTGTTTCTATTTGTGTCCTCATAATGTTCTATCATTTCCTCCATAAAAATTGATGAAATGACAAGTGGTTTACGAGAACAAAGTTGTTGAAACCATACAAACTGATTGGGTTCTAAATATAAATATGCAATGTGTACCTTTTCTATGTTTTTCACATCATGGAGATCATCTATAGTATTCATGTTACCGGATCCTTACCATCAAACTTCCTCATATCAATCTTTGGAATGTGGTGGGTCTTAAACCCTACATTGGAGTGTCTAAAATCATAATTAATATTCCTTTTGTCCTCATCATGATTTTCATGGATTACCTTGTCACCAATGGGAAGCCTTTCTTGCAGCAACTTTGTCCACCCTTCCTTCAGCCCTTCCATCTTGACATTCATAATTTCTTCCACGTCTACTTTTAAACCATCCTACAAACATTTTATTTCTACTTTTAAATCATCCATATCCCCTTTTAAGCCATCCATTTCCCCTTTTATTTCATCTTTGCTTGCTATTTGTGAGAGCAAAATTTGTTTCACTTGATCTCATAATTTTGATATATCATGTTGCAATTCTTCCTCTTCATGTGTCATAGTAGAGATTTCCAAGGGCTTAATGGGTGTAGAATTATTTTGTTGCGAAGGAATTTTAGAGAAAATTACTGATATTTATGCTTCAATATGTCCCTGCAATCACTTCAACTGATTTTTCAAACGAAAGTTATGCAATTTAAAAAAAATACACATATTTTTCTTACTTTTCAAAGTTCGACCTTGAAACAATTGTAAATCTGTAATTCGACTCTCCAAGGTCTAAAATTTTTTCCTTTGGTAGCCCTTTGAGTCTTCTTTCCAACACCACAAGGCATACTGAGATTGGATTCTTCAAGATAAATTTATGCCCAACATCCCACAATGGCCTTGTTATGGACTCGTTCAGTAAAGAAAACATGTACAGAATTCCATGTGTCATTGTTTTAACCTTCAGGCCCTAAAAATGATAGTGCAATTTCAGTAACTTTTTATGAAATTCAAATCCGATGCTCGTAGAGAAAATTATGACGATTTTTCTTAGGTATCTTGTTTGACACTAAATTTTGGAGAATGCAAAAAACCATAACTTCTTCATACCATATCTTAGAAAATATAATGAACAAAGATATGAAACTTCTACATAAATTTTCCCAAGATTTTGGCTCCATTTGGTCGAAATTTAATCTTTTGAAGCTTCGTATAAAGAACATTATAGCGAAAAATCCAATATGACTTCTTTAAAGCAGCGAAACCTAGAATACAAATCTTTGAAACCAAATATTATGAAACCAGCTCACAAAACAGAATAAAAGATAGAACAATGACTTAAAAATTATCCTCTTCAAGGGGGAAACCTCATTTACATTACATAAATGAAAAATTCTTGGATGATACAAATCATAAGACCTCCTTGGTATACATAGGAGTCTAAGGGGTTCCAATATAATCAGAGCCTACATAACAATAATAATGTAAGGGCACAACAGTAACAATACTGGGTTTCTATGGGGCACAACAATAACAATATGGGGTATACATGAGCACAACAATAACAAAGGGGGCTACAGTAACAATAACAATAAGTTGGATACACTAATATTATAGGGACCTAGCAACATATTCCCATATAAAACAAACTTATTGAACAATGTCATCCCACAATTTGTCTCATCTCATTTAAAGAAATATTACCTTTCAACTTGGTTTTCAACTCTTTGATTTCATCTTGAGCTTCCTTATACTTACTAGTAAGTTGATTGTTATTTTCATTTGTTGTGTTCAGTTTCCTCTCATTTACATTCAACTTCTCTATTACCATGACCAAATCATCTTGGGTTTTCTTTAGTTCAACTTCTGAAATTCTAAGATTTTTCATGAGCTTTGTCAATTTCTCTAAGGGAGCATCTAATTTAGCCAAAACCACAATGGTGCAAACATTATTTTTAATTTACTATTGTAGGCTCTACACCAAGGAAAATTTTAGGGGCTAATATTCGCAATTGGGCTAATTCTCCATGCTTTTTCCAAAAAGCAATTCGCGAATTTCTATTTCTTTAAAAACTTATTCACCCCTATTTTATAGGATACGTTAGCACTCCGTAGTTTTCTCTAGGATGAAAGGAGAAAACTCAGAGGTAACCGCAAACCTCTTTTGGTTGATAGACTGGTCTTCTTCAACCTGAGGGGGCTCCCTCACTGAGAAAACTCAGACATGAAACTTTTGAATATGAGCTTCAACAGAGACCAGTTCTGAAAATGTTTAATTTTTGGTATGGGGGTGGTAGAGGGTTCTAGGAAAAACCAGTGATGTGATCGTGACCTCCTTGGTCCAGCATGTTGATGTATTATTTCCAACAAATTTCATTTACATAGGCTTAATTAGTATGGCTTCAGAATGTACAACAAATTGTAGTATAGTGAAGATGGGGATATCAAGACATTCATCAAAAATAGTATAATAAATAATATTTCATTACTACAACTTAGATAAATGACTATCAAGAAGAAAACACAAAACTATCAAATGTATACATATTCTATTTGCAAACCAAAATATTTGGTACAACTAGACATGAGCATATGAAATGAATTCAAGTGCAACTGTTCCATACACCTTCAAATCAATTTAAGAAGATAACACAACAGGATAACATATAAACTAAGAAGAAACATTTTTCTAAAACATCCATACCATAAGTATCTCTGCAACTCCATTGGAATCTCTTCAACATTCAAGCAAATGCATTAATACAGATCACAAGAATACACTGCAATAGTTTTTCTGGCAATAGCGAAACCAACAATGACCATTTCATATCGTATTCACTGGTTTAAATAGGCATATACATAAGATACCATAATGTCTAAATTCAATGCACCTTCAATCCAACAAAGGATCGATCCCAAACTTAAAAAGGAGGAAAACTGTTGTTTTTTCAAAATCATTTTCCTCAAAAACAAAAACAGAAAAGTGTCTTTTATCTTTAAAACTGAACTTTTTCTAAAAGAAACAATATCATCTTCAAATATGATCATCATGAAGGGAAAATTGAAAAACACACAAAGGCTTGATTGATGAGTATGCAAAAGGCTACGTAGCAGCTACGCAATGACCAATACTTGGTGCTTTCGAAATTAGCACGTGGTGGACTACTGAGGAGGCAAGATGGTTGCCACATGTGCTCCATGTCAACCCCTTGAAAACCTAATAGGTGGCTTCCCTCCAAAATGCATGTAATAGTGTGGGCATGGACTGTGTAGCGCCTGCGCAATACCTGCGTAGTGGACTTCCAAAGTTGTTTTTTGAATGCTTTCTAGTCCTGACAAAACGCCATTATGCACTAAATTCTTCTCTAAAACATTAAATTCATACTACTATAATATCACTAACCTTTGAGCTTAACACAAAATTTAGAATCTGAAATGAGGCTTGATCACCTCCTCTTTCTTTTGCCTGAAGTCTTGTTGCTCGAAGCCTTCGTGTTGGAGGCTTGAGGAATTAGGTCATGTTGTTCAACAAGAACTAACCTAGTAGGTTCAAGCACTCTTTTAGGAGAAGATATTTCAGCTGGCTCTTCATACATCTTTACCAATCCCCATGCCTCATCTAAACTTTGTTTCATACTCCTTAAATTTGCTTCCAACACTAAATTCTTGACATACAAACTTTTGCATTGCCTCCTCATAGGAATAGACCATTTGATGAAATGTTTTCTTTTTTCAAGGGCCTCAGATGCCTCACAAACCTTATTATCACAGTTTTCAAGAATATCATAGACTGACCTTTTATAGCTTTGATTTAGCTACCTAAACTGGTTTACATGTTCCTTTCTTTCTTCCATCTCCTCCAAGCATCTTTGATATTCTTACCATTGATTAAAGGGAGGTTTTCTGAGAGCCTGAGCTACCTTCTTCATCTGCTACACATATCTGAATTTTGGCATACAAACTTTAATTGATGACCCACTAAGTTACACTGCAATCTCCTTAACCTGCTCTGCAAATGAAACATGATTCCCCTTTCTCTTAGCAATTGTTTCTAGAGGTGACTTTTCCTTTTCATCTGTTGGTTTGGTTGTCTCCTTCAAGTCCCTATTTTCTCTTCTCAAGAATGTTGTTTTCATTTGATATTTAGAAAGTGCCTCTTTCATCCTAACCATTTTGGGACCCTATTTTTCATATTGTATAGCACTTCTTTCAGGTTGTGCTATGTCTTCCTCTTTCTCTGGTTGCATTACTTTAGGTCTCTTCACTTGTTCCTCTCTGCCATGATCTTGCTTGTCTCCTTGTCTATCTTCAGAAATATCTACCACTAATTGAGGGGCTGCCTCTTCCTCATTCCTTCTAACTCTTGACCTTGTCCTAGGTCTCATTACAAATTTCTCTTGGACGTATCTTCAATATTCACTTTAAATTTGGTTGATTGTGTTGATTGCACCTGTACCTTTTCTTCCTTGTTTGTCTTCTTACCCTTCATATATTATTTCTTGGACTTCTTACCAAGCTCGCTTATGAGTTCTTTGCTTGGCTTCACATCCTCCTTTTTCACTAATTTTGTCTCCTTGACTGAGTGGATAACTTCCTTCTTAAGTGTTCCCTGCATTTTATGTTCCTCCTCATCCACTTTTACTGATGAAGACCCAGCTTGAGGCAAAAAATCAATACTAGAAAGGAAATTTGACCAATTCAATTTCTTCTTTTCAACTACATATTTAACTAAAATCTTTATAAGAGAGAAATGAATAAACTAGAAGAATGATTTTATTTTTGAATCTGTACTTTAACTTCCATTCTCTCTAAATTTTTGAATAAAAAATAAGGTAAATTCATAGGTTTCCTATCTGCAAAATTCCATAACAACCTCAAATGGTACTAATAAACCCTGCTAAATCTGCCTTCACATGTGAAGTACCTCTAGATGACTTTCAAAAGATCAGCATACTACTCCTAAAGGTAAACACTGTGAAAATTTGAGGCAAACTCGTCCAAAAATTCTAGCTTCACAAACTATTTGAAAGTTAGGATATCCATTTCATCTCCCTTAAACCATTTTTCCCCTACTGTAGGGAGATTAGTGGCATCAGCAATAAGTTTTTCAGTCACAAGAATCTCCATGTTTCCAAGCTTGACTCTTCCATCTTGAAAATTGAGGGCAAAGATATTGGAAAGCCTAGTATGGTGACCTATCTCTTGGACCTTCTGACAAAAGGGAATATAACCTACATTTTCAAAATCTACCCTAATAACAAGTGAGGAGTTTATCAAGCTCAAGGTGTTAGGCTCAGTGCGCACTAGATATCCACATTTCTTGTTAACAATAGGGTCCATTTGATCTTAATACCTAGAAATTCAAACTCGACTTTGAAAAGGATCTACGTGTATAGTTCAGATGATAAAAGACTGACAATGGTGATAGCACAATTCAACTCAAACACTTGTGTCAAGGAATTGGTGACAGGGCAGTTTCTGAGGTTAAAAGGTGAGCAAGAGAACTCAGAATCACTTATAACCTTATCTCGACCTCTCAGCAATCACAGAATGACAATAGTTCATATTTATGAAATATGACTAAGAACTTGGAAATGTAACTATATTGTTGGATAAAGTTTACTCCTTTAGTAGAAAATGTACAAAGTTTGGCAAAATTTGATTAGGATGTAAAACAGTGAAAACTCAAGAAAGGTCAAAGACTCCTACCTTTCCCATCTCTGAGTTTGAAACTACGTGTAGATGAATACCATGTGCAGCACTTTACGACCTTGGCACCCTCTGTGCAGCAAGAATGCAACACTCTTATCCTCTTTGTAGCAAGAGCGCATCACACTTTGTGAATTCCTATGCTACCCGACTTCAAAACATGATCTATTCCCAAATTCCTTGCAAGAATAATAAATTCATTCACCTGCGATCAGAGGAAATGAAAAATGGTGGCCTTCTGCAAGGATTTAAAAGTAATTCAAAAATGTTGCTGATGTAATCGATCTTGATGTTTAATCAGCTTTGCACTTGAAAAGCAATCATTTCGGAATTTGGGATCATGACAAAATCTAGGGAAAAGATGGGAGTATGATGAATGATTCGTACGAAATGGATAGGGACAAGGGTCAATCATCACACACAATGGTGTATAGGAAAGGGAAAATTTAGGCCTAAGGATTTATACTTAGGATAAAATGGGGGTGGGGGTTCTAGGCCTGAAATCTGGAATAGGGGAATTTTGAGATAACAAGGGAATAAGGGGATGGGAAGAAGGGAAAATTATGATGTCTAAAGAGGGAACAAATTGGAACATTAATAACTACATTGCTTTGACATCATTCCTTTAACTGTAGACACCCTATCAACACTCAATATCCTAACTCAAGAGTTTGTTATAACAACTTTCAATGCCCAAATACCCCTTCCCATGATTGATTTTAATGATCAAGGTGATGACCAAACTATCATGACTCTCCAAACAATGACAAGTCAAATTTATGACAGTGAAAACATTTATGAATTTGACCCCCTCCAAGACAACAAAATAATAGCTCAAAGACCTTCGACTAATAAATTAACCTACTCTAACAAGATAAATTTATTTTATATTGAAAATCGTCAAAATTATATAGTGACTATATAAAATGACCATTAGAAATTTGAATATTTTTACCAAACATTTTACAATTTTCATATTAGGGACTAGTAAGCTAAAGTTTCTAAACTTTAAGATAAATTTACATCCTTAGAATTTTCCCTACTCTACATGTGTTCATGGAAAATAACAATCAACACATATTTCATTAAAATTGGAAAATTTTTATTACAAAGACATCACTAGAGTTGAGATTTTTGGTTAATTTGAAATTCTAGATTCACCATTTTCTTCCAAATTTAATGAATTATGTGTTAATCTCTTTATTTTATCAATTATTTCTCTTATTAATAGCTCTTTTTGGTTTTCAACGTGAGCCAACTCAGTTTTTTGAGCATGTTCAGTCCCCGATATTTTTAACTTCTTCCTTAATGATTTCACCTCAAATTATGTGTTTTACAACAGGTTCTTAATGGCTTCCCTGTCATTTGGATCTACTCCCAATTTGATGATTAATTTCTTGTACTCTTCATTTTGGATATGCAGTGCTCTAAAGTTTGACTTTTCCTATTTAAATAGATTGGAAACTTTCTCCAAAATCTTTTATGCTTTTCTCTCTATCAAAGAAAATTTTCTCAAGTCACTATAGTTCATTTCCCCTACTTGTCTATGCAAATTTATCTTGTCAGGAAGGGGAATATCACCTTGATTAATAGATAAATCAAATGTTCTAAAATTTGGTCCTGAAAGAATAGATTGAGTAGCAGGATGTGTAAGAGAAAAATTTAATTGATTTCTCTCTAAGTTTATAGCAGAGTGCAATCTTGTTTGATAACTTGAGGTTGCTTGAGTTGTTAGCTATGTTGCCATATTAATTCTCATTTTATAACTCTCTTTAATTTGTTGACAATTTTCTACAAAGATTCAAATGAAGGAGTCTCTTCTACTGCAAATTCTACCAAATTAGTGGAGGTAGAAGAGGAAGTAGTGTATCCGGGATTTCCCAATTGCATTTGAAAACTAGGCTCATTTGAAGGTCCTTCTATTAATTCAGGTTGTCTGTCTTCTTCATCCTCTGTTTTAATTTTAGTTCTTTTCTGTGACTGGGAATCCTTCATATTAACATCTATCTATTCAAGAGAAGTCCTCTTCAAACTCTTCTCTTTTATCATGGGAGTTTCAACATCTATTCTCTGCTGCACACTACCACATGGCCAAGTTTGTTGATTTTCCATTTTCTCAAATTCTAGCTTTCTTTCATGAATATAAGGTGCATAACTAATTTCCACCCTTTTATTAGAAATTCTATGGTGAGGGTCACATTTCCACTTTTCTCCCTTCTCAAAACCAAACTCCTTCATCATCACTTCCACCTAAGTAAGGGCTTGCCTACTATTTACAATAAATGGCCCTGTTGTCCTCTCTAACTTGAAAATATACCCTTTTTTTGTAGGAACAAAATGTACTTGGTTAACACTGAGACTTTGCCATATAAATTCAAAAGAAAATTTCCTCATAGGAAAAAAATATTGGCCTTGAAATGAAGGTTGGGCATGCATTTTTGTGAGGCGAGCTAAAATTGCATTACTTCACTAAAATGCACGCCTAGGCTTCATTTATTGGCCAACCGGATTGATTCAAATTGTAGATTGCTTATTTAATGATTTTACACACTTTTACATTGTTATATATTTACTTTGAGATTAAATATTTATACTTTAGATTTCATACAACATTCTACGTTTTGCTTCGACTTGCCTTATGTGAAAGTTGTGTATAAGTGGGAAACATAGTTATGTAGGATATTTTTCAGACATGATGAAAGGTTATATCCTAAGGTTAGGAATTGTCTAATCATGTCCCATTTCAAATTTCATTACCAAGAGTGTAATTATTTTGGCACGAGAGTGCATATGTGTTATGACTTTAATTACTGGCAAATATGATCAATTGTTATTCTAACAGACTTGGATTTCAGTGTATAACATTTCCTTTATGAAAATGGCTAAGATATGTTGCATTAAATGGTTTTATATTTAGGTGGAATGATCATAATCACATAGTCAATTAAATACATGTCCTAGTGTGCATTTTTTTGAGACACACAAACCTTGACTTTAACCCTACAAAACTGATCCAATTTGGCACACTCTTGCACAACAGAAATTTTTGTGTGCAAAATTAATGTTGATTATGAGTAAAAAGGTACTCTCCAAGTTTAATCATTTAATTTAGTGTTGAAATGAAGGTTGGACGTGCATTTTTTTGAATCAAACCAAAATTGTCTTGCTTCACTAAAACGCACGCCCATACTTCATTTATTGGCCAATCTGATTGATTCAGATTTTAGATTATTCTTTTAATTATTTTACACACTTGAATTATTGTATGTTTACTTTGATCCTTAAATAATTTTTCTTCGGATTTCATACATCATTCCAATTTTTGCTTCAACTTGTGTTATGTGAAAGTTGTGTATAGGTTTTTCTTCAACTTATTTTTGGACAGAATCATTTTCCTTTTAATTCAGAGCAATAGCTCCAACTCTTCACAAAAATTGTCAATCTGGGTATGTTTTGTTATTGCAAGGCTATTACGCAAAATATATGCAAGGGAAAATGATGACTAATGATAATGAATCTCAAACTTAGTCGTTGTAATCACACACATAGCAATTCAACATGTTGGTTGTTACACTCTCAAACCTTGTTCATACTCTCAAGAAATAAACACACAATACTAAATAAAACTACTTTGTTACACTATCACTCTTATTCAAAAAAGAACAAAACTCCTGGAAACCATTCTCTCAATAAATGTTGAAACATGCATTCAAATGAAATGAACACACCATCAAATTATAATAGTAATTAAATAATTGTCACGCTAACAAAGGGACTAGTCTAGGACCTATGTTGTTACACAATATAGAGGTTATAATTCTACAATCGTTAAAGCATGAACAAGACTACTAATAATAGTAACAAAAATCACACATGAATTATAACTGAGAAGAAATAAATCAAACAACAACACTACCTTCCTAACCAGTGATCCATGCTAAGAAAGAAGGCCCTTTCTTCCTAGCAGGGATTGGTACACTACACAACACACAAGTTAGTCAACAAAAAGGTATGGCACCATGAACTATTGATATTTAATGAAACATACATGATTAGAATGCTCGATCTCTCCACCTCTATCATTGTCTATTTGTTTCTATATGTCTATCTCACATGGGTAGAAAACACCCTTCTTTATAATTTCAAATTACAATGCTAAGATCATTATGAGAATATCTTGAATGTCATGTGATCTAGTTTGAGAATATATATTAAAAATTTGATAACAATTTCCAAGATTAGAACAAATTTGTAACATTTTTTCCAAATTACAATAATTATCAATAGAAAATCCTAATTATTTTAACAAAATTTCACAAAAAAAAAAGAAATTGGCTCCAACAGGCCCCCAACACAAAAAAGTGGCTCGTCCTCGAGCCACTTAGTCCTCCTTCTATCCCCATGGTTCTAGTAACCTGTATCCTTACTAAGGTTTTCTTCAAGCCTTTGGTACAGCAACTATAGGGGTAATCAAGGAGCCTAGTTACTCTGGAGCTCTTAAAATAACCTAGGAGGGGAGTCTCATGTCCCACTTCAACATAGAGGCATGCTCATAAAAAGAATCATTGCCACCATTGTTTCTATAGGGTTGATTTCTATGTATGTCTCTGACCCTTGTCCCCTTCTTGCTACTACACATGCTCCTTCCTCTGGTGAGCAGTGGCTAGATTTCTATCCTCTAGCCTTCTCCATGATTTACTAATGCTTATTAGAATCATTGCATGTTTTAAATTTTTAGAATGGCATCTTAGTTGTAACTTGATTGAAATTTTATTGTGGTATATATGTGCACTTAATATGATGTAATATGACGAAGACTGGAAAGCAGACCAAACAGAGACACGAATTCTGAACCATTTGCAAATTAAAATAAACATCACAGACATGGTAGCAAGAAAATATAAGGCCAAAGAAGCAGGAGAAAATGAGCACTACAGGAATCCGCAGTAAGGATTCACAAAATTGAACTTTGATGGAGCGGAAAAAGGAAACCTAGGGGAGGTAGGCATAGGAGGAATATTCAGGGATGACAGAGGAAGAATGCTAAGGGTATATGCAATGGACTATGGAAATGTATCAAATAATGAGGCAGAATTCCACGCGCTGAACAGGGGGATAGAAATAGCCATCCGAGAGGGGTATCAAAAACTTCAGATAGAAGGGGATTCGAAGCTTGTGATAGACATACTCAAACAATTACAGCACATAGCATCAGAAAAGAAGTTGAGTCGCAGCTGGTAGACCACATGGATAATCAAATAAATAAGCCAACAGTTGAAAAGGATAGCTTACATACTACCTTCCCATGTGAGACGAAAAGGGAATGCACATGCCTACTTCTTAGCGAACTGGGGATGTAGGAAGGGAGAACAGCAACTGGACACAAGCGAGGCAGCACTGAACCAAAAGGTGGACATGGCGCAACTGATACAACTTGTAGAACAAGATAGGAATAAGAGCGATCATCTAGAGAATTCGACGGGAATAAACCAGAGGGGAGAGGGAAAAGGACAGACACAGGAGAGGACAGGGGAGGAACAGGACAAGGGAAGTCCAGTGATCAACAGGATGACGGAGGAGGGTAGAGGAAGGACAAACCTTGAGAGTACGGGGAATGAGCCAGAAAGGAATGCTAGAGGAGAGGGCAGGACAGACAAATCGAATACGGGCAGTGGAATTAAGACAAGTGGTAGAGCAGAGTCAGAAATCCTACGGCAAGAGAAGTCGGGAGAGGAAATTAGTTAATGCAGGACGACGGTGGACAAGACGTGAGGGAGGCATCCAAAGGTAGGAGAGAAGGGATGTGTGCCAAGGAAAAAATAGGATAGTTGGTGGTAAAGACAAGAGTTGGGAATGAAACATAAATAAAGCTTAAGGAAAAGTGGAAAGAGGCATTATGCATGTAGACAAGAACGAAGAAAGGTGACGAGAAAGGAAGAGGAGGTAGCAAGCAGATGCAGAAGATGGAAGAAAGGCGAAGCTTGGTAAGCGAGTGTGTAATACCTCTGACCCTAAATCCTGAAAGCTTAAATTGTCTGAGAAGTAAGTTAGGATTATGGTATGGTAAGCAAACATGGTATTATTATTTCAATTACACTAGTTATCTCAGTGGAATGGAAGAAAATAGACCCGAAGAGATCTCATCTGATCTGGATGGGGAGAAGGAGAGGAGAGGTGAAGAACCCAATAAGAACGAGGGAATTCTTTAACAAAATTCCAACAATTACAACCTTAGAATATCAGTCCTGGCAAGACTCATCGGAGAGAAAGGTAGAATGCCTGCAGCCCCAAGAGAAGTAAGTTGGGAAAGGAAAACCCAGAGCTCTTGGGAGATGGTAGTGCATCTTAGGGGGAGGGTAGAGGAAAAAGCTAGCAAAAACCCTGCTATCAAGCTTGAGAAAACTAGGTTAAGGGGAGGCCTTTTCTACCTAAATCTAACCAAGGTAGAGGCCCCGAGAGAGAAGAGGCAAAAAATAAGGAGTGGAATTCCCGCATGGGCTGGGAAAAGAAATGTAAACACTATTACCCCATGACCTAGAGAATTAAAAAAAATTGGTGCCAAATTCACTAGGGGAGGAAACTAGACGCTAGGAAACACAAGAAGGAGGGTGGGGGGAAAACCCAGGGAAAATGATATAAACCTATATAATATGGCTGACAAATGCTTTGATTCTGTGATAGGTCTAGAATAGAACAGGGAAATCACGTGGAACAGGTCAAGGAGAAAAAGCTTAAAGGCTGCAACCACCAAGTTGAAAGCATAATGGCTCCTAGGAGAAGCAAGAGGACAGTTAAGAAAGACGAAGGAACAAGCAACCAGGGAAAGAAAAGAGGCAGGAAACAAGATGGAGACCACATAAAGACGATCATTGATTCCTACATGGAAGGCAACCCGAAGGAAGTCAGGGACCAGATTAATAGCTGGGAGTGGGATCTAAGAGACAATCTTAGATATAGAGACATACCTTTGGAGGAATGGGAAAGAATGGTGGAAGACCCCAAGACAACAAAAGGAAGACAATCCCTATTTAAAAATACCCTGCACCAGTACTAGATCATGAAAAATGTTGTGGCATGGGCCATGACCCTCCATCGCGAGCACATGGAAGGAGAAGTATTTGACAAACAGGAAGACAAAAAGGAGAAGGACCTTGTCCGATCTGAACTTCTCAAGGAAATAGTGACCATACAGATACAGACTTAATGGAACAATCTTGCACTGGGAAGGATTAAACAGACCCTGACAACGATAAAGTGGAAACTAGAACAGAGATGTGAGATGCCAGGCTCCAGTGCAAAGGCACCAGCTCTGGTAGTATCCCTAGATGATGATTAATCAAGTGAAACAACATGTTTTGATTTTTGAATTTTGAATTTGATGAAGAAATTTTGATCTTTAAAGATAGCAGTAGAGACAATCAACATAGAAACAGTGGATGGATTGTTATGAACTTATTCAAGTTTTGGACTGGTTTCAAAGCTAACCGATGGTCACCTGGTTTCCTTCGGGCAGGTGACTACCCAGAGCAAATGGATGTAAAAAACTTTTGAAAATAGTTAATACATAGAGACCTACCAAGTTTACAAAAAAAAAAAAAATATGATGTAGTATGATTATGGTTTTGCTTCATATGTTGTAATATTAGAAATATAACAGAAATATTAAATTTTGCATGAAATAAATAATAACTTTTCATTTTGAATGTATTTCTTTTATAGAACATGGGTCTTCTAGAAGATCTAGTTG
Organism: Pinus taeda; assembly: GCA_000404065.3. Taxonomy (NCBI): domain Eukaryota; kingdom Viridiplantae; phylum Streptophyta; class Pinopsida; order Pinales; family Pinaceae; genus Pinus; species Pinus taeda. Next base: position 691 of record APFE030069575.1, on the reverse strand, counting down.
ATCTTGAGATCGATTTGGATTATGTTTGGTCTAGTTTAGACATTCGAGACGGTGATGATGAGGTAGATGGATAGGACACCAAGGCATATGACAATGATGATGACATTGATGATGATTATGATGTTGATGATCATGGTAAACTCGATGATGATGATGAGCAATCTACTGGTAGTAGCCATGTCCCCCCTCTCCACAACAACATGCTCGAAAAAAGAATCGTTGCCACCATTTTTACTCTAGGGCCGAGTTATATGTCTGTCCCTGACCCTTGTCCCCTTCTTTCTGCTACACCTTCTCCTTCCTCTGGCAAGCAGTAGTTAGATTTGGATCTTCTAGCCTTATCTACTATTTACTAACATTTATTAGAATCGTTGCATGTTTTACATCATTGGAATGAAATCTTAGTTGTAAGTTAATTGAAATTTTACTGTGGTATATATGTGCACTTGATGTAATAAAAGTTATCATAGGCTTTCACAATTATTCATATTGTTGGATATTTCTGGAAGAGAATTGTGTACTGATTTAGTTGGTCCAATGTTTCAGATGGTTACTCCATCTGTCATTAGGGACCAAAAAATTGAGTGAACGAGTGTTGAGGAGCCTTTTTATAGGAAAAGGAGAGTCGAGAAGCTGTTAGAGAATAAACAAGGTCACGATGATTACAACTTAAAAAAAATAAAAATTAATA